>VTFQ01000016.1:3510000-3672500 GCA_036281575.1 Ancherythroculter nigrocauda | reverse complement strand
TAATGAAATTCAATTTAGCAATAATCAGCTCTGCAGAAGACAATAATGTCATTATTCCAGTCAATTCAGGTTTTGTTCACAACCGATAGTGTCAGTGCAGTCAAATCAAAAACATTACTGAATATTAAGCGTCTTAAACGTAAGCAGCATTTTTTTATGTGCAGGAAACTCGTCAATTGCAATTTGATGCATTTAATGTTTGCATGTTACAAAGTTAGTACGTTAGTGTAGAAAACTTAGACTATTTTCATGCTCATAAATAAGTGTTATTAAAGCATGCTTTACGCCAGTGCATTAACACAAATGCTTGTAGCATAGTATGCATGATTTCACACGCTGCATTCAGAAATATGTTGGAACACAATTCATTACGCAAAGCAAATGCTGCATTGCCGCAACATACTGTGAAAGTCTTCTTCTGTGGTTTTCACATTCAAGTAAAATACTGTCATGCTGGGGAATCTAGAAAAATCTCTGAGCAAGTTAGAATTATTATATATTTTTACATAATATATACTACTGTTCACAATTTTTGGGTCAGTAAGTTTTTTTTTTTTTTTAAAGAAATAATATTCTTTTGTTCAGCAAGCATGCATTAAATTGACAAAGTGACAGTTTTAAAATGTTTTTATTTGCTGTTCTTTTGAATTTTCTATTCTATTGTTAACAGCACAACTGTTTTCAACACTGATAATAATCAGAAATGTTTCTTGAGCAGCAAATCAGCATATTAGAATGATTTCTGAAGGATCATGTGACACTGAAGACTGGAGTAATGATGCTGAAAATTCAGCTTTGATCACAGGAATAAATTACAGTATTACAGTTTACTATATTCACACTATATTATATATATATATATATATATATATATATATATATATATATATATATATATATATATATATATATATCTGTGTGTGTGTGTGTGTGTGTGTGTGTGTGTGTGTAATGTTGCTGTTTTATCATAAACAACATCTGCAAAGCTACAACACTCAAAGTTCAGAAATCGCTTTTTAAGGACTACAACAAATGGCTGGAAGGGACTACAATGAGCTTCTTGCCAGGTTTGTGACATCACTAATCCCTAAATTTACATAAACCCCCGCCCCCAAGAACACACAACAAAGGGGGCGGGGCCATGTTGTGCAGCTTTAGAGAAGAGGAAGAGTTGTTCTAGTAGAGTGTTGTTGTCATGCCGTCATTTTACACCGGACTGCTTCACAAACGAGGGTCAATTCAACACACAAGATTAACATGACGGCACATGCTATGCAACTCCACAGCAACTACATCAATTTATCCACTAACCATTCAGAAACGTCTAAAAGTTGTAACTTCTTCCTGAGTCTCTCCATCAGTGTCCTGGTCCATGTAAACATGTGCGTTCATGTCACAGGAACTGGCCCCAGTCTTTCAGCCAGAAATGAAAGAGCCGAGGGTGAACCCGCTCACAGAGGATGAGCCGTGCTGCTGCACCAGATTACACAGGCAGTATGTCGCTCGTTTTTGATCCAGAATTCAGGCCTCAGACGATGTAACTAAACCTTCCTCAAACCAGCCCTACCGATGGACCACACGCCAGATACATTCCACCTGCTTTGATGGAGATCCATCAGATGCAGAGCCAAGCATCTCACGGTTAAGTTGACATATAAGAGAGAACAAATGAATCCTGGATCCGCCAGAAGCAGCGTTTGATCCTGCCGGCTGCCTTGAAGTCTTCTGGGAAGTTCCTTTATAAATGGTAATTATGATAGACAATGATTTTGGTAGAAATAAAATGTATGTGTTAGGTGATTTTGTATTTCTTACTCTCTTTTTTCTTTTTTTTTACCACATTTGTCATGTGTCATATGTCGCACTCAGCATTATTTTATATAATTTTGTAATATAATATTTTTTTATATTTTTAATCAGCTTTTTTAGTTTTCATTTTAATTTTAGTTCAGGTTATGGTGATTTTATGTGATATATATATATATATATATATATATAATTTTTTACTTCAGTTTTAGTCATTTTAGTACTTCAACCTAAACTTATTTCAATTAACATTTTATATTTATATATTAAGTTGGACCATTTCAAAATTGCATTGTTGAGAGAAAATAAAAACACAGATAATGTGTATAAGTTACATTTTACTACACATTCAGAAACAATGTTAAAAACACCATAAACATGTATTTTAGGGTGCGTTCACACTTGTAGTTCGGTTCGTTTGGTTCATTTGGTCCGGACCAAAGCAGAAAAGAAAACATTTAGTCCTGGTCCGATTAGCGTTCAGATTGGCAATTTAATCACCGAACCAAAAGATACCGAACCTTAAGGCATATAGGGATACATTCACAACGTGATTGGTCGAATTTTATGACGTATTGCCTATTTTGAGACGGAACTTACCGAACATCCAAAACAATGCTGTTTGCTGAGGTAAATGCGCTCGTTGTGTGTGTGTAGCGGTGCGTAGCCTGCATGTGATGGTATTTTGCCCACCTGGGAACTTGTGAAGAGCTTATAAAATGGGGGGGGGGGGGGCAATCTCTTGTGATTTCTCTTGTGCCCCTCCAACATCCCCAGGATACTCATTTTTTTGTGATAGCACTCAAAATGTAAAAAATATATAAACACTAAATTAGTTACATACGCAAATTACTAGAAACATTGTGCGGTTGTATTTTTCTGGCGCGCCTCGCGGCGCGCATCCTTTTACAGTTCTCCCTCACAGACATGCTCAGCACTCCAGGTGCTCACACCATGCTAGAATTGCCATAATTACAAGATTTCAACTTGTAAAAAGCATTCATGTCCTCATCCACATCCTTTTTCTAAGCAGTTTTCAAAGACACACCTTATCTGATCACTTCTCAAGACGGCCATTGACAATCACTTGAGCAGATGACATGCAGCTCCTTTATAAATGCGCTCTAGTCAATATTTAAACGCGCACACAACGTTAGTACGTTGCTACACGATCATGGAACACTTGGAAATGTAGCTTGGAATTTTAAAAATGTGATTTCCAAGTCATGAAAAATCTTGAAAATGAATAAATTAAAAACTAAAAAAAAAAATATAGATGTAACTATTCTAGTAAAATATAAAATAGTTTTGCTCAGTTATGTTCAGCTCTAAAATATTCTATCAGCATATTGCGCTATTTGTTGAATAGTAGCCTATTATTTGATGTGATAACACCTTTCAGAATCTGCAAAATATCAATAATTTAAAAAATAAATAAGTGAGATCAAAAATAGTTTTTTGTCTTTTTTGGCACTGCAACAAAAATGTATTATTATGAGATGTTTACATATAGTCCACAATATATAATAAAACACGAAAAAGGAAAGAATCATGCAACCAGGTCTTCTAATGGTTTAAATTTCTTCAATGAACCAAGTTGTCTTCTTCCACTTTTAAATTTTACCATTCTTAAAGATTTAGAGTAAATCCAAAATTCTTTCTGCAAAACAGAAAACAATGGCTTTGTTTTAAGGAACTTACAGTAAATTAATATAACATGAATATAACATTTTCCCAAAATGAAAATATTGTTCAGTAGACATTGAATGTGTACATCTTCCATTATTATACCAAAAGTTATGTAATATTTAGAAAATAAAGTAATCAAATTAATTGTAATTTTAAGCCATTCGTATCTTAGACCAAAAGTCTCTAAACAGTCCAATTAAACAGTTGTAGCCTACTAACTAAACAGTCAAAAAACAAATGTTTCAATTTCAGAATTACAGAAAGTACTTTTGTGATTAGCCAATATTAAATTTGAAGCTGTTATTAATCGGAAAAATCTGAAAAATGGAGGAAACTGTTTAGTAGTTAAAAGGGGGTAGGGGGATCATAAACCTATGAATCATAAATCATATTATGCTGCCCCACCAAGTTTTCGAAATGCCCCCCCAGGCACGCAATCCTAGAACCGGGCCTGCGGGAATCCATCCGTCATACACACAAATGATCTGCTGCGTGGAGACGCGCGTCTGATGCCTGTGATGGGCAAACTCGCGTCTATGACGAGAAAAACCGACATGCGTGAGGATTCTGTCCTTTTTAGGGTCTCGTCTTCCTGTTTTTGGTTCGTTTACATGTCTTTGGTCCGTGTTGCGTTCATATATCATTCGAACCACACCAGAGTTCGTTTGGAAGCGGACCGAGACCCATCTTTTCAGCGGTCTTGGTCCGCTTGTTTGGTGCGCACCAGGGTTCGGATGGCAGCGTTCACACATGTTCAAATGAACCGCACTAACCGAGCAATCGCAGCAGGGTTTGTTTTAATTGAACCAAACATGACAAGTGTGAACGCACCCTTAGTTCCTTTCACTCCACAACAAATCCTTAAAATGCTATGCAGAACAGAACAGAATTAAAAATATATTAGTATAAAACTCACTTAAATTATAGTGGAATTCATTATAAACAACACTTATTATAAATGGCAAGCCTAAACAAATGCATGTCATTTAACCAGCTAAATTAGTAGTTTCTGTCCAGACTTATAACTATTCATCAGATGTGAACAAAGAACTAAACTGTACCATCAAAATTCACAACTGCACTTCATGATCAATACCAAATTAGCCTCCACTAATGCCATCATTATGGTGGCACTCGTCTTGTAAATACAATCATCCCGACACGTCTTGAAGGCAGCATTAGTCTGTCGTGCGCTATAGCTACTGGCAACAGAGTGAAACCGAGTGAAAGAAGGTCTCGCGGGGTCATTTTAGAGGAGCTTATTGAGTGGGCGAGCAATGTGACACTGTTCATTTAGAACTCAACAAGCCTTGCTAATGTGCTAAAGTTCAGTGCTAGTGTGTGGGAGTTCCAGCTGATCCGCAGAGCTGCATTAGCAGTCATTTCTACACTGAAAAACATGCTTGAGTGATGCATATATAAACCCACTGCTAAACAAACAATATTAGCCTTAACAGGCATATTAGTCCATTCAGACTGTTAGGACACAATGAAACACACTGTGAAGTGCATAAGTTCAGATTATATTTAAGTATTTTTAATTTTGATGTCTAAATGTGTAGGTGCATGTGTTTTGCATTTAAAGAGGAACTGTTATGCCCTTTTCAGTCTTGTTTTTGGGCTCTACTAGAACAGGTTGTCATGCTTGAATGTTCATTATTTTCCTCATATTCTCCATTGTTGCAGCTCCTCTCTTCCCAGTCTGTCAGTAACGCTCTGTTTAGTTCCTGTCTCTATGAAGCCCCTCCTTCTGAAAAGCACACTGTGCTCTGATTGGTTGACTGGAGCAGTGTGTTGTGATTGGTCAAGCGCTTTGAGCGTGTTTGGGAAATGCCCTGCCTCTTACCATAACCGACAGTTTCAACACACTACTAACTAACTCAACCAGGCCCCGCCCCTTTATTCTAAATATGAATTATTTAAATGAGGAATATTGTAACGTGTTCATTCCCGGAAGAAAACTCAAGACTACAATGGAGGCGTTTCAGGAAGTTCAGAAACAGTGCGCACTGATATTGCATAGCAACACCATAAACTCCCATATCACCCTAGCAACACCATAGCAATCCCTCATAACACACTAGCAACACCATAGTAATTTTCCATAACACTATAGAAACCACAAAGCAACACCATAGTAATCTCCCATAGCACCCTAGCAACTGCATAGAAACACCATAGTAATCTCTCATAATACCCTAGAAACTGCATAGCAACACCATCGTAATCTCCCAAAACACCCTAGCAACTGCATAGCAACACCATAGTAATCTCCCACAACATCAAGTAATCTCCCATAACACTCTAGCAACACCATAGTAATCTCCCATAGCACCCTAGCAACTGCATAGAAACACCATAGTAATCTCTCATAATACCCTAGAAACCGCATAGCAGCACCATCGTAAACTCCCAAAACACCCTAGCAACTGCATAGCAACACCATAGTAATCTCCCACAACATCAAGTAATCTCCCATAACACTCTAGCAACACCATAGTAATCTCCCATACCAGCCTAGCAACTGCATAGCAACACCATAGAATATTCTATAACACCCTAGCAACACCATAGTAATTTCCCATAACACCATAGCAACCAAATAGTAACACAATAGTAATCTTCAAAAGCACCCTAGGAACACCATAGTAGTAATCTCTCATAACACCCTAGCAGCATCATAGTAATATCCCATAACACCATAGCAACCGCATAGCAAATCCATAGTAATTACCCATAACACCATAGCAACCACATAGCAACACCACTGTAATCTCCAATAGCACCATAGGAACACTATACAGTAGTAATCTCTCATAACACCCTAGCAACACCATAGCAACACCATAGTAATTTCCCATAACACCATAGCAACCACACAGCAACACCATAGTAACCTCCAATAGCACCCCAGGAACACTATACAGTAGTAATCTCTTATAACACCCTAGCAACACCATAGCAACACCATAGTAATTTCCCATAACACCATAGCAACCACATAGCAACACCATAGCAATCTCCAATAGCACCCTAGGAACACCATAGAGTAGTAATCTCTTATAATACCCTAGCAACACCATAGAAACGCCATAGTAATTTCCCATAACACCATAGCAACTGCATAGCAACACCACAGTAATCCCCAAAAACCTCAAAAGACTACAATGGAGGAGTTTCAGGGAGTTCAGAAACAGTGACACTGATATAGAGAATAACTGCCGCTGGAGGGACTTTTTACATGCTCAAACAGCAACATTACACACTAAAAAACAGATGAATGTAAAAAAGCAGCATGAACTTTTGTTGTGTTCTGCAAAAGATAAGAAAGTCATATGAGTAAATGGTGACAGAAAGCTTAACTTTGGATGATTTATCCCTTTAAGGGAAACTGTATAATATATGCACTAATGCACACTGTAAATCTCTCAAAAAGTGCAAACCTATAATGCAGAACTAGTGCTGCACACCCATAAAGACCTCCTGAAAAATCATTTTTGGCTTACTAGATATTACATGACAGCTATTTATTTGATGCCATACTGAAATACCCCGGTTTAGGAGACAGTATTCTGCTTCTCAGACATCACACATCTTTAGAAGAGCTTAAGATCTGAAATGCTAAATTAAACCCTTCTGACTCATGTCACTTTCACAGGGATGAGAGAGAGAAGATGAGACTGCAAGAGGAAGAGTGATGATGTCATAAGTCTTCATCAAACACACATGAATAACAGCTCTTCATAAACTGATTCATGAATTCATTCAGTAGAAGAGTTTGCCAAGTCAAGCATCAGTGGAAAAATACTAATTATTAGACTCTTTTCACTTGACACAGTGAGAACCAACTTGAATACGCTAATAACTACCTAACCATGACCTAGCAACCATAGTAATCTCCCATAACACACTAGCAACACCACAGTATTCTCTCATAAGACACTAGCAACTGCATAGCAACACCATAGTAATCTCCTATAACACCCTAGCAACACCATAGTATTGTCCCATATTGCTAGGGTTTTATGGGTCATAGTAATCTCCCATAACACCCTAGCAACTGCATACCAGCACCATAGTAAGTCCCATTACACCCTAGCAACGCCATAGTATTCTCCCTTAACAACCTTACACCATAGCATCGTCCCATAACACCCTAGCAACGCCATAGTAATCTCTCATCCTAGCAAATGCATAGCAACACCAGCGTAATCTCCCACAACATCACAGCAAACGCATAGCAATCTCCCATAACACCCTAGCAACACAATAGTAATTTCCCATAACACCATAGCAACCACATAGCAACACCACAGTAGTCTCCAATAGCACCCTAGGAACACCATACAGTAGTAATCTCTTATAACACCCTAGCAACCACATAGCAACACCATACTAATCTCCCATAGCAGCCTAGAAACTGCATAGCAACACCATAGTAATCTCTCATAACACCCTAGAAACTGCATAGAAGCACCATAGTAATCTCCCACAACATCACAGCAACTGCATATCAACACCTAGTAATCTCCCATAACACCTTGGCAACACCATAGTAATTCTCCCATTACAGCCTAGCAACTGCATACCAGCACCATAGTAACTCCCATTACACCCTAGCAACGCCATAGTATTCTCCCTTAACAACCTAACACCATAGCATCCTCCCATAACACCCTAGCAACGCCATAGTAATCTCTCATCCTAGCAAATGCATAGCAACACCAAAGTAATCTCCCACAACATCACAGCAAACGCATAGCAACACCATAGCAATCTCCCATAACACCCTAGCAACACCTAGTAATCTCCCATAACACCTTGGCAACACCATAGTAATTCTCCCATTACAGCCTAGCAACTGCATAGCAACACCAGAGTAATCTCCCACAACATCACAGCAACTGCATAGCAACACCTAATAATCTCCCATAACAACTTGGCAATACCATAGTAATTCTCCCATTACAGCCTAGCAACTGCATAGCAACACCATAGAATATCCCATAACATCCAGGTAACGCCATAGCAACACCATAGCAACCACATAGCAACACCATAGTAATCTCCAATAGCACCCTAGGAACAACATACAGTAGTAATCGCTCATAACACCCTAGCAACACCATAGTAATTTCCCATAACACCCTAGCAACTGCATAACAACACCATAGTAATCTCCTACAACATCAAAGCAACCGCATAGCAACACCTAGTAATCTCCCTTAACACCCTGGCATCACCATAGTTATTCCCATAACAGCCTAGCAACTGCATAGCAACACCATAGTAATCTCCAATAACACCCTAGCAACGCCATAGCAACACCATAGCAACATCATAGTAATCTCCCATAACACCCTAGCAATGCCATAGCAACCACATTGCAACACCATAGTAATCTCCAATAGCACCCTAGGAACACTATACAGTAGTAATCTCTCAAAACACCCTAGCAACAGCATAGCAAGATAGCAACCATAATAACCATAAAGGCAGTGGTGACTCAGCAAAAGCTAATACAATTTCTTCCCAAATTTTAAGTAAAAATTCAATTTAAATGCAGTATTGCGATATCATATATGGTCATATTGTCCGTTATTATCGCACACATTAGTCAGGAGTCTGTGGACAGAAAAGTCATTTCTCAGGGTAATTGATCAGAAAGGCGTCTCGTCTCGTGGCGCGTCACACCTCAGTTATTCGCTTCCCTTTTCATTTCTAATGAGCAGTGCTGAAACACACCGGCACGCTGAGAATCTCCCATCTGCGTTTTGCTGCGCTGGCACAACTCGGCCGACGGCACACGGCAAGCCGCTTCAACGGCAGCTGAGAGGGCAAAACTATCAGCAGAAGTTCACTTCAGCTCCAATCAGCTCAAACAGACGTGGCCTCAACCACACAGCCTCATTTGGAACAAACTCTCAGTCAGATTACAGCACAGCAGCTTTTCTGCCATGAGTCCTCCTGATTTACAGGTTCAACGGACATTTGTACATTCAGCCCATCAGTCAAAGACAAATGATGACATCAGTCTGTCTCATCAATCTCATCTAAGATCAAACGCTGTATTAGGTGATGTCAAAAGAATTGATTAATGGCCTTTTCAAAAGCATACAAAAGATTCACAAAAAAACAAGCTGGTCGTTTTTTCTCATCCAAAGTATATTTAATAGAGTGCATTACTTTAAAGGGTTAGTTCACACAAAAATGAAATTTCTGTCATTAATTACTCACCCTCATTTCGTTCCACACCCGTAAGACCTTCGTTCATCTTCAGAACACAAATTAAGATATTTTTGATGAAATCCGAGGGAATCTGATTCACAAATAGGCAGCAACGTCAATGCACCTTTCGACGTCCAGAAAGGTAGTTAAAAACATGGTTAAAATAGTCCACATGACTGCAGTGGTTCAACCTTAATGTTATGAAGTGACGAGAATACTTTTTGTGCACAAAAACAAAACAAAAATAACCATTGTCATACATAGTAAACTCAGTGCAGGCTTTCTTGTTTACGTCCGAATGCCGGCTCATTATTGGCCGAATCCTGTGTCAGCATCACATGTATGCTCACGTGTTCAGCTTCGGCCAATACTGTGTAAATTTTAGCGGCATCTAATCGAATTGCATCCAACAGCTCAGCACTGTGCTCACGCTTTCCTTTCAAAGAACATAGAAAAGCTATGGTGGCCAACACAAGACAAAGATGTCGTTGTTTGAGACAGCAGAGAGTAGCCAGTGAAGCAATGAGGTTTCTTCTTACTTCTAACAAAGAACGGTCTCTGCTTCAAATACAGCAGTCGACGACTACTACTACTACTACTACTTCATGCATATTCAGTGTAGTGACGATGCAACATAACGAAACACACTCTGTAGAGCAGTTTGTCCATTTAGGGCTACTGTAGAAACATGCCGGTGCAAAAAGGCGACTTGATATGGAGGGGGACCCGAGGTGTATGTAGATAGAAATGGCCCATTCTAAGGTAATAAATACATAACGGTTCATTTTGTAAGGTCTTTATACAGCACTCAAAACATAGTTTTGTATATTATATCACATTTCTGTCAGTAGATCCTCCTAAATTTTAAACACTGCACTTTTAAGTCACACTTACAAATGACTAAATGTTAACTGTTTCACAACCACAAAGTACAACTGTTTCTATCCATTCACAACACTAGATTTTTTATTATCATTTATTGCTTATTCACATGCACTTTTCTTTACAATAAATGCTTTGATATTTCATTAGCGATTCCCAAAATGTTTATGTCAATAATTTAACAGTGCATTTGCATGTTGGTTCATGGTCACATGGCATGCAGGTAAGTATAATAATTTTTGTGTTTATATATATACACACACACACACACACATATATACAGTGCACAGCATAAATACATAGCACAGTACACCCCCTCTGAACAAATACAAAAGATGTATTTTCTTTATGATCACTAATACAATTCATGGAAAGATGGCAAAACTAAAATGTATTAAACATATACATAATAAAAACTGAGAAATATATGTCATTAATAACCATAAAATAAGTAAATTAGCCAATTTTGTTTAAATTAAGGGGTGCAGAAATGAGTACATCCTCAATTTAATTCAACAAATGTATAATATTCTAGTACTTAGTATGCCCTCCATAATTTTGAATATACAGCTCTGACCCTTCTTGGCACAGAGTGTACAAAATCATGACAAATTGTCACATGTTTAACTATTTAACTCCTCTTTAATGGGGAGTGTTGCTCAACTCGTCTCTACAGAATCCCCCACAGGCGCTCAAGAGTGTTAAGATTGAGTGCAATACATGTGCACAGAAGGTTTTTCACCTTGGGAGAATGCATATCCTCATTGTCATGTTGAAAAAATGCCCAACAATGCAGGGAATGAGGAAAGGGTAACATCTTCTGTTTCAAGTTTGTGTATTAAATTACACAGTGGTGTGGGAATTCATGACAACATTGATAAAGCACAACTCCCTCACACCTTCAGCACTCATACATCCCTATATAAGAGCTTTACTACCACTGAACTTTACTGTGGGAACCAGGCACTTCTCACTGTACTCCTCCTCTAGCAACACCATAACATTTTGGATGCTGTTGGATCCAAAATGATTGATTTGGTCTCATGAGACCAGAGTATTGATTCCCAGAATCTATATTTTGTAAATATGGGCTTTGGAAATGGCTAACTGACTTTATTGTGCTTTGGCTACAGTAGGTAGTTCCAGTGAGAACAACAACCATGTATGTCATTTCTGTAGGCTGCATCTTACTCTGTGAGATAAACAGTCACTCTTTTCATAGCTTTTGCTGATTTTGAGACACTCGCTTGGTATTTCTCCTGCTCTTTGTCTAGCAAAAAAATCCCTCATCACTAAATGAAAGCTTAAAATGAAGGCCTGATTATTTCAGGGGGCTTGTCACAGGTCCATTGTTTTTTGAATTCTGTGTTACTTTTGCTATATTTTCACACTTAAAACAATGATTTGTTAATCCTCTTGTACCACTGTCCTCTTTTGTGCTAAGAAGTCTCCCAAGTGCTTTCATTGTTGTCAGCGTTAAGTCTGAGAATGATTCAGTGGGTTATATAACACTTTTAATTGTCAAGAAATTACTTCTCTTTAAATGTTTTGATTCAACATATTTACCTGTTGATCAAATATTGCCTTAAATTTACACCAGAAAAAAATTTATTTCATTTTATTTAGTAACTTTTAGGAGGGTGTACTCATTTTTACTACACAACATTTTATCACATTGATAAGAAAATCTTATTTTCCTGAATAATTTTGACATGCTTCTTTGGTAATTAAGCAGACTTGCTGGAAAAAGTTTCAGAGGGGGTGTATTCATTTATGCTGTGCACTTTATATACATATTCATATACATACATACATACATACATACATGTATGTATATATATATATATATATATACACACACACACACACACACACAGGAATTCATTAGTTTTTTTTTTTTTTCTTCTAAATCGGGGCCATGTCATAATAATTTGATAATTTGTTCTCTTGTTTTAGTTAAATTAAGTCATAACTCGATTATGATTGAGTCGGTGCAGACCACAAAACATATTGGACTCATTTAATGCTATATTTTAAAGTGATATGGAGGAGATCAGGAAGAGAAACGGTTAGACAGACTCTGCATTAGAAACAGCACTGACGAGTAGAAGTGTCACGATTACATGTTCCTGTCATGTTCCTGTTCACTCCGGACTCCATTTCCCATGATCCTCCCTGTCAATCACATGCACTCACTCCACCAATCACCTGTTGCCACATACAGCCATGCACACTCCACACTAATCACCACACCCAGCTGATACTCATTACCTGGACTATAAAAGACTCATACACACACCACCTCACCGCGAAGTCTTGATTACCTTGTGTGTCACTTCTGAGCGTTTATTCCCTGTCTGTTCTGCCTGTTACCGTTTGGACTGTTACCCTGTTTATCCCTGTCTGCCGCCTGCCTCGACCTCTTGCTTGCATACCGACCTGTGAGTGATATCTGCCTGTCCTGATCATTGCCTGTTCCTTGACCACGATTCTGCCTGTTCCTTGCTGTTCCTGTTCGCTCCTGATTGACCCTGCCTGTACGACCACTCTCACTTTAATAAAAGCTGCACTTGGATCTCCTGCCTGAGTCTCCATTCGTTACAGAAGAGATAACACCAGTGCCATTCGCCAACATAACTTACACACTTTTCAAACTACACATCCTCAGCATGATTATGATCACTGTTTTGCTTCAGTAACAGTTTCATAATCAAATCTAAAATGGGAATCTATTAGACTGCGGCTGTTATAAGCTGTCAAATGCAGCTTTGCCGAGCTGTGTTATAAACTGAACGCTATTGACCATTTAAAAAAAGGGGAGGAGCTGCTCTATATGTCTTCCTGTTTCAGTGAAAACCATCCACACATTGAATAATGCTGCATGTGTTTAAAGGCACTTCAGTGGGCCTTTAATGAATGATTCATGCAGCTTCACCTGGAGTTAAACAAACATCTCTTCAGAATCACTTCTCCACTGCATCTCACAGGCCTGCTGCATTTGCGCTCGGTGTGAGGAGACTGTGAAGTCTGTCACAGTGTGTATATCCTGATCCTCTGTACATGTTCAAGCGGAAACTATTCTTACGGTAAATCCAGACATCACTAAAATTGTCACGGCCAACGTGTGGCGCTTGCCGGAGTTCAAATAGCAGATTTCAACAGAGCTTAGCCTCGACAGAGCTGCAGATTTGCATTTTGAGCCGTAAAGTTTTAGAAGACTGTTTGGAGGTAAACATGATGTTTTCTCCCTGTCGTAATCCCGTTACACTGATGCTCAGTCACATTAGTCATCCTGAGATATAGAGAAATGTCATGTGAGGAAAACTCATAAAGCACCCGTGACTAATAGCTCTATAGTCAAAACCTCGCTGAATTCAACATACTCGCTCAATTACACCCTCCGTCAATGTCAAATGTCAGCTTCTGATGAATGCAGTGGCTAACGTGCAATTTTAAAGAGTAGTTTCACAAAGGATTGTGATGGCTTTATCAAACAACAAAATCTGGGCATTTAATTATTTATATATATATACTTATTTTTTGCAGATAAACATCACTTTTGGCCACCACTGTATATATAAATGCATAGTAAATGCATACATACATAAATGACGATACAGTACATAGACAGCCAGACTCAGAATACTCCATCAGTGTAAGTCAGAGGGATTTTTGGGATATTTCATTATCTGCTTGAAGTCTGATCAGTAAGATAGAGATAAAACAGCCAAAGTCAGAACAGGCTGGAGGTCTGCAGTGAGTCTGCTTGCAGATATTTTGGTCTTAGTTTTGAAAGAAGCCTGAGGCAAGTTTGTACACTAGCACTATATATGTTGGCTCTGTGAAGCTCACATAATAAATCAAACACACATTTCAATTTGAGTTTGTGTCTGACTCTACCGTGAAGCCGATAAAACACCACCAGCTAACAGATTAAAGACATCCAACTTCATTAACACTTTGTGACAGAGTCAGTGATGTCACCAAATGTCACGACACGCTCGATTCACTGTCTCCCGTTCCTCGAGTTACTATAAAACACCATCACATCTTCAAAAAGGCTTTTGTTTTCATTTGCGCAGCATCTGTCATCTGTTGTGTAGGAGACGTGCGGTTGTGACATCTGTTCCACCTGAGCTAATAATATCTCTCATCCGCCAAGAACACAACAGCACGATTTATAAAGCAAATAAGATATAAAAAGCCAGCCTGGAATAAACCACTACTGACAAGATACACCAGTTTACTGTGATAGCACTGTTTTCACTTTAACTCACTTATCTGAGTGTCAGGACCATGTTATCTGGGAACAACGGCACAATATCACAACAAAACAGACATAAAAGCATTCTTGCACTGATCTTATTCATCAGACATTTAGTACATTATTACTTTCAAAAAATATCGATCTTTAAAGTACTGTCATTATGCAGCTTTAGATGGCCTGCAGAATCAAATGCACTAGAAATAATGCAACACTACAAGAGATCTATAAGGTACCTTTCCTTATAAAGCACAAAAAACAAACTAAACTTTAAACTATATGTGTATATATACACATAAGCTATATGTGTGTATATATATATATATATATATATATATATATATTAGGGCTGTCAAAATAACGCGTTAATTTTGATTAATTAATCTGAGAAAAAATAACGCAGATTAATCCATTCCGTATTGACCTTTGAACCTGGAGCTGTTCTAGCCACCATTCGACTGTAAAATAATTCAACCTAATAACAGTCGTGATTCGCACGCAACGCGTCAACGTCCGCTAATGTCCGATTCGCGACCTAATGATTCATTTGAACAGATTCATTTTAATGAATCATGACAACAACTGATCTGTCCACACGGTCTATAATGAATCATTTACTCGAACAACTCTGAAATGAGAACATAAGTGTGCTTACCCCATTTAGCAAGAGTGGCTAGTAAAATTAGCCTTAATAATCCACAATATTTTCAGGTTATTTAAATGACAATGTGTAGTAAATTAAGCCTACCTATAAAATCAGTTAGTTTAGACTGGAGTGAGGTGAAACCAGAACAAAGCAAGTTGTTGTTAGCTAGGTGCATTCAATTGTATATGGTAGAAATTTATATTATTAGTTAATATAACTTCTAAATGCTACTTTTTAATACTTTTCAGGTTTAGCAAAAAAGCATCTTCTCTAACAAAGCTATAAAATCACTTTCTTTTTTTTTTTTGCAAAGAGGGCAAGAAAGAATTACAGTGAGAGTGACGGGTACATTATTGTCAGTATCGGGCTCGCAGATCATGTGGGTAGGGTACTTTTTACTGTTTGAGTGGATGACCATGTCTGTCACCACCGAAGACCATTTTTGACCCAGGAAAAACCCTGCATTGATTCATTTGAATTGAAATATTTAATACTTTCACAGCAAAACTTATGTATGCAATTAATTTAGATTAATTAATCACAGAGTATGTAATTAACTAGATTAAAATTTTTAATCGATATATATATATATACACTGCCCTCCAAAAGTTTGGAAACGCCCTAGAAAAGTGGGGTTTTGGACAATATTGGCATGAATCCTTTTTAATTTGTGATAATTTTGCACTGATAAGGGACAACACAAACTACGAAAACATTTTATTATATAAACAGTTTATACATAGAAAAAAACTTAAATTTTCAATTCATCAAAATATCCAGCATTAGCAGCTATCTGACCTAAACTGGGTTCTAATTGGTTCATTGTATTCTAAACTTAATTGGCAATCAATTGTTGAAGCTATTAAGGTGTGCTGACCCAAAAATCTTTTACAAACCTGGGCCAAGTTTAAACCAGTAACCAGCATCACAGCTGGCAAAGGGGCATGTCTGACTTTGACATGTATATATTGTCATTATTATGTAATCAAAATGAAAATTATTATTGCTGGTCTTCAATGATAATGTCAAGTTACTTTAATGCATTTGCACCAAAAAATTATAAGGATTTATGCTGATATCATCCAAAACCACACTTTGCCAGGGGTGTTTCCAAACTTTTGGAGGGCAGTGTATATAGGGCCTAAAACTAAACCAATGCCAGTGACCATGAAACATCTAGATTAATCCTTATTAAAATTACAAAAGTTATTCCATCATTTTTCATTGTCTTTTGTTGTTTGATTTCAATTAAAAACACCGACAGCAGCAGGTTTATTAGGCTGCTGTCCCTTTAAGAGCTGCACGGATCCAATATACCGTATACACATGCATTTTCTTTCTCAACTGTTTACGTTACTGACATAACTGACTATGTTTACGAGGGTACTTGTAAAGACAGGCATTTTGATGATAATGTTGTTTGAATATGTCTGTTCAAGCGCAAGAAGACATGAAAGAGAGCTCATTTCAGTATTCGTGCGTTGTCTGAGAAGTGGATTTCTGAGCACGTGCTTCAGATTGGAGTTCCCTTTCACGTCATCTTGAGCTTTCGTGATGATGCAGCACTTGCCCTTCAACTGTCCCGAGGGTCATTCACGTTTGTTCACGTTCATATTCTCGCAACACTGCATTGTTAGAATTCATAAAAATGTTACCAGCCAACTGGTGATTGACACCGTTTCATATGCTCACCATCAACACAGATTTTTACTCACATTTGGTGCTTGGCAAGTGTTAACTGTAGGCCCTGTATATATAGTTTATTATATGGCATGCAGTTGATCAAGACAAACTTTGAAAGTAGACTTGATTGGTCATCATAAATCTGATTTCAAGAGTGACATGTTGAGGTTTTAAAGTAGTTGAGTGCCTCTCTTCCCATAATTCTCATCACCAACAACGAGTCTGAAGGACCAACAGTGGCAAAAACAACAGATTCAAGATTCAAATTCAACTTTACAACTGCACCAAACAAAACACTACAGACCAGACTGAGAGGATGAAAACTCCCTGTTCTTGATCAGAAAGCCATTCATGCACGGCAAACACTGTATGATTGTATAAGGACATTTGACATTTTCTGTCTGGAGAATGTTATTAAGATTTGTAACCTTTTGGTCATATTTTCTCATAGGCAAGCTCGCCGAGTACACCCTCAAGGTACAACAAATACCTTTTTACATTTACATGGTGGAAATGTGATATGCAGTTTATTCTGAAGGGAATCCTGTGGTATTAATCCGCAAGCGTGCAGCTCGCAGACAGATTGAAGAGACAAAGTTTGAATGAGGGCTTGATTATTCTGAAAGTTTAAAATATCTTGAGGTTTGAAGGTTATTTAGGCCATATGTGCTATAGGTGGTTACTAGGCAGTTGCTAAGCTGTTCTGAATAGTTGCTAAGCAGTTGCATTGCATAATAGAGATACAGAGAGCCAGACCAAGAACACTCCAGCAGTGTAAATTTAAAGGATTTTTCAGATATTTCATAAACTTAAACACAACCACATTGCATCACCTGAGCTTATTAAAGGGCAACGTCTGAGCAATACATTTTCCAACAATACAAAGTTCTGTCATGAAACTCTAGATGGCGCAGACTGCTAGGTCCTTAACTAAACCTGCTTGCAATCACATCATTCTCTATTAGGGGTGGGAAAAAAATGTGATCCATCGTGATGCGGACGATTCTGAATCGATTCACAAATGTCAAAAATCAATTTTCTAAATGTTAATCGATAATGTAATGTTGACTGAAGGTAAAAGGCGGAACTCTAAAGTGCGAAAGTGCAGTGCCCGGACAGTCTGTGGCGTGCACATAACTGTGTCTGTCCACTGGCGCAGAGTGAGTGGAACAGAGCGAGCATTTTCAATTCATTTATGGAAGCTGAGCTTCACACTCACGCGCAAGCAGGGGCGTCATAAGTGGGGGAAAAAGGGTGACAGAGTGCATATAGGGCCCTGGTGTGTGAGGGGCCCTCAACGATCCTGAAATTATTATAATTATTATTATTGTACAATTGTGCGCAGACTGTGTCTGTGCTATTTATTCTCTGTTCGCAAGCTTTGGCACACGTCTGTGTAGGCGCCTCCCACGAGCACAGCATGCATGCATTTTGCATGATTTGATTGGTTGTCTAGGAACGTTGCAAACAAAGCGTTAAATGGCTGTGAGAAGAGTGGATGCCTGGAGGTCTGTTGGTTTCTATGAAGTTAAAGGGAAAAAAAACCTGGGCTGCGTTTCTCAAAAGCATCATAAGCCTAAGTTGATCAAAGAGACCATTGGTGGCAATTGTTCTACGATCAACTTAGGCTCACGATGCTTTTGGGAAACACTGCCCTGGACAAGACACACTATATGCAAGTTATATTATTGCTATTAATATTATATAATATTGTTGTATTGCTTATTGCACGTAACAGGAGGATGTTGTTAGAAGTATATTATTTTATAGTGAATTAGAATATGCTGAAGTCTGTATTAATTTACTACAAGTATGCTGCTAATGCTGCAAATCACTTCCATTTGTTTTAATAAAAGATACTGTAAGTAATTCATTATGGATCTTTACAAATACTTTGCTTTAAAAGTACAAAGTAGCTACACATAGGGGTGGGTGCTATACCGGTATGAAAGTGACTACCAGTATTATGTTGTGCCATGATATAGATTTTGCTATACTGTGGATACCGTTAAATATTCGTGAATTCTAATTTTGCATTTATATTGTTTTGTTTAATTTTCTACTCTTTACAACTTTTAAAACTACTAATGCCGATACAGATTCAACACTGAACTTTTTTGTCCTCTACCCTGTCTAGCACCTTTACTACACAGGCATTAGTAACCAAACACAGAGAGCACTGAAACAGTCCAAATGAATAGAACACAAACCGCCTACACAAAAACACAACAGCAACAAACAAGCGTGCATATAGACAATAGGGGTGGGAGAAAAAAACTTGATGCATAGATGCAACAATTCTGAGCTTATTTTTTAACTGAAGATGCGTGATGACACTGCATGTGCTTGGTGCGTGTCCACTGGCACGGAGCAGAGCGAGCGTTTTCAATTCATTCCTACTTAAGTTGAGCGTGAAGCTCGGAAAGTTCGGAAAAGCTGAAGCACATTACATTCGTGGGATTCATTGCACAGGATATGAGAGAGCTGTGAGAAACGAGTGCTTTGCTTGATGTTGCACTTGGAGTTTGTGGTCTTGCCTGCCGGTAGGCCTATTTTCCTTACCAAAGCTCTACGAAGGCATCATTTATGTTGTTTGGAATGCTGTCAGCTTATATATTAAATCCACTGACAAAAGGCTGCTTTCGATTTCCAATTCTCACATGTGCGGCTGTGTGTGACTAGTGCTTAAATGTACTTGCTTCTCAAAATGCTTTTATGACACGAAATTGATATAAACACAGTAATTTATGTCTTAAAGTATTAAACAGACAGGACAGAAAATTCTTATATTTCAAAAGAGATCTGTGCATTAGTCTGGATGTAGCTTATTAGATCTCCCGCTATAGCATCAGTAATAATCAAACAACCAGCTGAGAAAATGAAAAATTACTCACAGCTCTTGAATGGAAAATGTTCTGAAAGCACTCTTTATTTATTGCTGGTAATGTTTCTTTGTTCCTCTTTATTACAAGGTGACTCACTTGCTTGTTTTGAAACTTTAAATAGGGTATGTGCCTATATAAAATTCTTAACATACAGTTGTATTAATGTATTTTTTAACTTGTAATTATTTAAAAAGTAGACTACTTAGAATTCCATATGTAATTAAAAAAATAATTAATAAACAAATTAATTAATAAGAAAAAAAGTATCAAGAATCCTTTTGGAATCGGATCGTGACTCCTAGAATCGGATTGGATCGTGAGGTGCCTAAAGATTCCATTTCCCACCCCTAGATAAGATACATATATTGCCTGTAATTCAACTAAGATCTACTAAAATGTGATTCCAATTTTTTTTCTCATATCGCGATATAATATCGATATCGTCTGGACAGTGGAAAATATCTTGATATGAATTTTAGCTCATATCACCCACTAAGTAGTTACACAGTGGCAAAAAATGAAAACCTGTATAGAAAAAAAAGATGCATCGATAATCATTTTATAATTGCATCACAGCCCTCTGAATCATAATCGAATTGAATCATGAGGTGACCAGAGATTCACACCCCTATTCTCTATAGGGCATAGCTGATTGATTCCTGCTGTATTGGTAGCCAATGTATCAGTAGCCACTGCTCAACCTTCAAATACTCTGTCAACTTTTGCAGTAACAGCAATAACAGCAGCAGCAATAACAGAAGCAGCAATAACAGCAGCAGCAGAAATAACAGCAGCAGCAATAACAGAAGCAGCAACAATAAAAACAGCAGCAGCAATAACAGAAGCAGCAATAACAGCAGCAGCAATAACAGAAGCAGCAACAATAACAACAGCAGCAGCAGCAGCAGCAATAACAGCAGCAGAAATAGCAGCAGCAGAAATAACAGCAGCAATAACAGAAGCAGCAGCAATAACAGCAGCAGCAGAAATAACAGCAGCAACAGCAATAACAGAAGCAGCAGCAATAACAGAAACAGCAATAACAGCAGCAGCAATAACAACAGCAGAAATAACAGCAGCAACAGCAAGAACAGAAGCAGCAGCAACAACAGAAGCAGCAGCAATAACAGAAGCAGCAGCAATAACAGCAGCAGCAGAAATAACAGCAGCAACAGCAATAACAGAATCAGCAGCAATAACAGCAGCAGCAGAAATAACAGCAGCAGCAGCAATAACAGAAGCAGCAACAATAAAAACAGCAGCAGCAACAATAAAAACAGCAGCAGCAATAACAGAAGCAGCAATAACAGAAGCAGCAATAACAGCAGCAGCAATAACAGAAGCAGCAACAATAACAACAGCAGCAGCAATAACAGAAGCAGCAATAACAGCAGCAGCAATAACAGCAGCAGAAATAGCAGCAGCAGAAATAACAGCAGCAGAAATAGCAGCAGCAGAAATAACAGCAGCAGAAATAACAGCAGCAGAAATAGCAGCAGCAGAAATAACAGCAGCAGAAATAGCAGCAGCAGAAATAACAGCAGCAATAACAGAAGCAGCAGCAATAACAGCAGCAGCAGAAATAACAGCAGCAGCAGAAATAACAGCAGCAGCAATAACAGCAGCAGAAATAACAGCAGCAGAAATAACAGCAGCAGAAATAGCAGCAGCAGAAATAACAGCAGCAATAACAGAAGCAGCAGCAATAACAGCAGCAGCAGAAATAACAGCAGCAGCAATAACAGAAGCAGCAATAACAGAAACAGCAATAACAGCAGCAGCAATAACAGAAGCAGCAATAACAGCAGCAGCAATAACAGCAGCAGAAATAGCAGCAGCAGAAATAGCAGCAGCAGAAATAACAGAAGCAGCAGCAGAAGAAATAACAGCAGCAGAAATAGCAGCAGCAGAAATAACAGCAGCAGAAATAGCAGCAGCAGAAATAACAGCAGCAATAACAGCAGCAGCAGCAATAACAGCAGCAGCAATAACAGCAGCAGAAATAGCAGCAGCAGAAATAGCAGCAGCAGAAATAACAGCAGCAATAACAGAAGCAGAAATAGCAGCAGCAGAAATAACAGCAGCAATAACAGCAGCAGCAGCAATAACAGCAGCAGCAATAACAGCAGCAGAAATAGCAGCAGCAGAAATAGCAGCAGCAGAAATAACAGCAGCAATAACAGCAGCAGAAATAGCAGCAGCAGAAATAACAGCAGCAATAACAGAAGCAGCAATAACAGAAACAGCAATAACAGCAGCAGCAATAACAGCAGCATAGCAGATTTATTCCACCAAGACTAAACATATCAACATTGTTACATCCATTACCATGCCAAACACTCTGAGAGTTGTCATGACAGAAATGTTGTTCCATAAAAATAAACACAAACACACACCACTGAACTGACATAAACAGGCACAAACCACTAATATTGACTTTTCGTCAAAAGAACCAGGGTTTACCTGCGGAATCCTCCTGCAACATTGACGGTGGCGTGCGGGTTGACATAGATAACAGCTTCCTCCACTATAATCTTCAGTGCACTGGCCTCTGTCCTGCTCACCGGCTTACTGATGTCCTCATAGAACAAGAACCCTGCGACGAGAGCGGATAAATAAAAGATTGAATGACTAACACCCAACAAGTGTTGCACAAACCAGATGTTTACACTTTCTGAAGAAAATGTGAGAGGTGTTTACCTGTGAAAACTCTGCACTATGATGCTAAAATGCTATTTTTATGCTTTTATAATTGGGTATGTGGCAGTGTTCAGAATTAACTAATTATCAAGATCGTGAAATAACACAAACCAGTCTTAACATGTAATTCAGACACTTAAATCTTACAATTAGGCCTAAATATTTTTGTGTAGAGTTTAGAGATTTCATCACATCACTAGCATTAATTATGAGCAGTAGTAATAGTGATGGTTGACTTTACTGTTAATTATGGGTAATAATTCTCAAATTAGAGTTGCTTGAAGTTCAATACTGTCTACAAATGTGACTCCTGCACTTTCATGCTGTTCTGGACGGTTACACACCATAAAAGTAATTTAAAAATGCAGCTTCAGTGCTGAACCTCTTGCCAAAACACAATCCAACAGTTTCACCATCAAGTGTTTATTAGCACATTCTCTGTTTGTTCCACGAGTGTCTCACACTAGTGGTTTGTGTGAGAACCATTAATTAACCGGACCTCACTGCCTCTTTATATCCCGCACACGTCCCAGTGCTGTTAACCTTATTTCACTCACAAAATTAAATATATGGTAAATTTATGAAACATACCATGGTGATTGACTATGGTATTTACCTTGAAGAATAGCATGGCACATGCATAAAATCAAAATATGTATATACTCTGGTATGTACATGTCCAAAAGCCTTCTTTATGAGTGTTAAAGAACAATACAGAGTAAATCTTCATGGTTTTAATCTTGGTTTTTTTGATCTACTGTCTAATATTGTAAACTCCTTCCCTGTGCTGCTGTCACACTTAATAGAGCACAAACGACGGATTCCACAAGTAAAATTTTCTTCCACAGAGAAAATGATTTTTAATGATAAAGCACTTGAGTGCACTTTAAAGTCGCTCTGGATAAAAACAAATCTGCCAAATGCATAAAAGCAAATGTAAAACGTATTTCACCAAAAATGGCGGCGAGAGATCCATCAATCAGAGTCTCTGTTAACAAACAGGAATTTCCACATTCTCAAAATAGTTTGTATATATATGAGTACTTTGCAAGAAAGTGAAATATATATTTATACTTATGGCCTACACTTCCGCTCAAACGTTTGAGGTTGGTAAGATTTTTTTATGTTTTTGAAAGAAGTCTCTTCTGCTCAGCAAAGTTACATTTATTTGATCAAAAATACAGTAATAAAATTGTGAAATATTATTACAATTTAAAATAGCAGTTTTCAATGTGAATATGTAGTAAAATGTTATTCCTTTGATCAAAGCTGAAATCTGAAAAACATTTATATGAAATTACAGAAGAGGATTAGGGCCAAGCATTAATAAAAAATAAAACCATCTTAATGACTAAAGTCATTAAATGTGAGATTAAACTCCAAAAGAAATATGTCAAAATACAAGTTTGAGAATAAAATCATTCGATTTCGAAAATAAAGTCGTGGTGTTTAGAGGAAAAACTTGTTAAATTTCGAGATAAAAGTCGAAATAAAATGTCGAGAATAAATTGAGAATAAAGTCGTTATGTTTCGAGAAAAAAAAATTTAAAGAATTTAATTTAAAAAAGTTTAAATAAAATGTTGAAAATAAACTCATTAAATTTACCGAAAGCAACAAAACTGCATTAAAAAAAATGCTCAACATTTTATTATAACTTTTTTTTTCTCACAAAATTTAACCATTTTTTTTTCTCAAAACACAGAGACTTTATTCTCAAAATTTATTCTCGACATTGTATTTCGACTGTTTTTCTCTAAATTTAACAAGTTTAATCTTGCATTCCAATGACTTTAATCTTGAGATGGTTTTATTTTTTTTAATATTGCTTAGCCTCAATTTAAAGGGATAGTTCACCCAAAAATGAAAATTTGATGTTTATCTGCTTACCCCCAGCGCATCCAAGATGTAGGTGACTTTGTTTCTTCAGCAGAACACAAATGATGATTTTTAACTCCAACCGTTGCCGTCTGTCAGTCAAATAATGCGAGTGGATGGGAACTTCTACTATAAGAGTAAATAAAACTTGCATAGACAAATCCAAATTAAACCCTGCGGCTCGTGACGACACATTGATGTCCTAAGACACGAAACGATCGGTTTGTGCGAGAAACGAACAGTATTTATATCATTTTTTACCTCTAAAACACCACTATGTCCAACCGCGTGCAGCACTCGTTAGTAAGGTCTGATCGCGCTCTGACAACGGCAATGATGTCTCGCGCATATACTTAAATGATAAGTATATGCGTTTCGTGTCTTAGGACATCAATGTGTCGTCACGAGCCGCAGGGTTTAATTTGGACTTGTCTATGCAAGTTTTATTTACTCTTACAGTAGAAGTTCCCATCCACTAGCATTATTTGACTGACAGACGGCAACGGTTGGAGTTAAAAATCATCATTTGTGTTCTACTGAAGAAACAAAGTCACCTACATCTTGGATGCGCTGGGGGTAAGCAGATAAACATCAAATTTTCATTTTTGGGTGAACTATCCCTTTAATACATAATCCTTGCTGAATAAAACTACAACAAACTTTTTTTATATTGTGCCATTTCAATAATTGAATTACTAGGCTTCATGAGTGGAGCCTGTTGCACAATGCTACTGTATACATAGATAAAGCATCATATTTTATGACTTTCACTGAAGTTGTTTTCATATTTTATATTTTGTATTAGTTAGAACTTCAAAATAGAGCCATCACAAGCACACAGCCAGAGAAATCACTACCAACACCGAGACCTTTTCCAACAAGAGAGCGTCTGATCTGCCTCCCACCCGACTGGAAATCTCCCAAACGAAATCTGCATAATTGTTTGAAGCCGGCGTGTTGTTTATAGATCAGCAGGTCGTAAATGAGCGCCTGAAGACAGCAGTAACAGCGGTGGAAAATTACAAGGCCTGACGACTGAAAAATAGTAGCGCTGTGAGTTGGGAAACAATCTCTGCCTCATTAAACTTTCGTCTTACAGTAGATTTTTCTAAACAATCAGTAATTAACAACAACCCTCCATCGTAAATCCATATTAAGACTCGAGGCCATAAAACAG
Source organism: Ancherythroculter nigrocauda (assembly GCA_036281575.1). Taxonomy (NCBI): domain Eukaryota; kingdom Metazoa; phylum Chordata; class Actinopteri; order Cypriniformes; family Xenocyprididae; genus Ancherythroculter; species Ancherythroculter nigrocauda. The sequence goes on along the minus strand of VTFQ01000016.1, from coordinate 3,646,664 downwards.
GTCAGATTAGACAATCGCTTTAAAAGTTAACAATAAAATCATATCATAATTCATAAATGAGATGACAGCGGGAACACGGCTGGCCTTTTCCCAGCCTGATTGATGATTTCTGAATGAATAACCACCAAAACTGTCACATTTTCCCACGTACTTCCGGCTCCCGGGACAATTTTAATACAGTATGTGATGTTCCACATGGAAGCAGACTCATCGATAAGCATATTTATATTCCAAGAGGTTTAGGCGTACAACACTCCCAGATATGACAGCGCTGCGGAGGACGGACGTGAAAACTGAAGCAGAGAACATGCAGTAAACAGACTGATTTCAGCAGCACAGAAGCCCTCGGTCCCAGACACACACAGTCAGACGCCGCCGGCTGCATAAAAATGACCAGCAAATGATGACTGTGGTTTGGCAGGAACATTTATCAAGTCTACACTGTGTTTTTATTCTGAGAGTAAAAGAGAGGGAGGTCTGGCTTAAATCAATTCAAACTCCAGTAACTGCAGTAAAAACAAAACAAAACAGAGATGGATAACTGGGACACTTTTCCCCAGTCATCTGAAAGTGTCCCAATTAAAGGTAAAAAGTGTCCCAATTAACCTGAATTCACCCTACAGTATATTGTTTTGGACACATACTCGACTCTGGTGAATACTTATGTGCACAGTAAAGACATCATATTCCTGGAAGTACTTTAGGGTAACTTTAGAGGCTGGGAATTCTACATTACAATGATATTTATCTGCCGATTCAATATGTACCGTGATTTTTTAATAAAGTATTAATTATATTTTTGATGCATGCAGCATTTTAAACATTTTGCTCTCAATGTTGATCTCTGTTTAACTTCTTTAAATATATGAAATGATTATAAAAGTACTGTTTAAAATAATGAAAAACTTTTAAAGGTGACGTAGAACGTTCTTTCACAAGATGTAATATAAATCTAAAGTGTCCCCTGAATGTGTCTGTGAAGTTTCAGCTCAAAATACCCCATAGATTTTTTTTAATTAATTTTTTTAACTGCCTATTTTGGGGCATCATTAACTATGCACCGATTCAGGCTGCGGCCCCTTTAAATCTCGCGCTCCCGCCCCCCGAGCTCTCAACTATAAAACAGTGCATAAACAAAGTTCACACAGCTAATATAACCCTCAAATGGATCTTTACAAGATGTTCGTCATGCATACTGCATGCATGCTTCGGATCATGTGAGTATAGTGTTTATTTGGATGTTTACATTTGATTCTGAATGAGTTTGATAGTGCTCCGTGGTTAAAGCTAACATTACACACTGTTGGAGAGATTTATAAAGAATGAAGTTGTGTTTATGAATTATACAGACTGCAAGTGTTTAATAATGAAAATAGCGACGGCTCTCTTGTCTCCGTGAATACAGTAAGAAACGATGGTAACTTTAACCACATTTAACAGTACATTAGCAACATGCTAACAAAACATTTAGAAAGACAATTTACAAATATCACTAAAAATATCATGATATCATGGATCATGTCAGTTATTATCGCTCCATCTGCCATTTTTCGCTATTGTTCTTGCTTGCTTACCTAGTCTGATGATTCAGCTGTGCACAGATCCAGACGTTAATACTGGCTGCCCTTGTCTAATGCCTTGAACATGAGCTGGCATATGCAAATATTGGGGGCGTACATATTAATGATCCCGACTGTTACGTAACAGTCGGCGTTATGTTGAGATTTGCCTGTTCTTCGGAGGTCTTTTAAACAAATTAGATTTATATAAGAAGGAGGAAACAATGGAGTTTGAGACTCACTGTATGTCATTTCCATGTACTGAACTCTTGTTATTCAGCTATGCCAATATAAATTCAATTTTTGATTCTAGGGCACCTTTAATAAATGAAAACATGATCTGAATCAGGCGTGTTTGATTAAGGAGACATGGAAAACATGGAGTGTTGGGTCTCCAGGAATGTGTTTGGGAACCCCTGTACTATGGTATTCTTTGTTTCTTTGGTACATCAATATGGTAATCATTCACCAATATAAACCTTAGAAGAGCCAAGATATTTTTAAATATAACTCAGACTGTGTTCATATGAAAGAAGATGTTTGGTGTGAGGGTGAATAAATCATTTACCTGCGGTCTGCATGCGGTTCAGTCTGATGCTGGGTTCAGTCAGAACCTGTTCAAACGTCCGGAGTCCTCTATAGTACCAGCTCTCTGCGGTTTTGGGTCCGACCCCGAACACACTGCTGAACAACTGAGCCACAACATTACCAGACACACATAAACACACACACTCACTTATTCACCTGCTAAGCTCTGAGATTTACTTTACCTTCATAGTTCGATACTTCTCGTCATTCAGTACCTCTTCAACTCTGGAGGATGATCCGCATTCAAAGATCTCCTGCGAAGATAAAGACAATGACAGATGCGCAGTTTGTTTTGTGCCGCTGTCATGCACAAACAGTTAAATCCAGCTCAACATGTTTATGAGCTGCTATGATTAACACGGTAACAGTAAATAATATGTACGCGCGCACACACACACACACACACCGTCCTGGTTAATTGCAGCTTAATAAGTCTAATGAAATGCTTGTTGCGTTGTCTCCCATAGCTCTCGCGCTGTTGTGAAGATGCTTTATTTAGAGGCTTACAGTCTCTCCGCCTGCAGGAAGCAGAACCAGTGTATTAATCACATTCGGAGTGTGTTGGAATCACATTTATCATTGTAAATGTTTACGGTAATGACTGAATTTCCAATCAAATGCACTTCCTATTAATAAGAGTCAACTTAAACTGCACACAATTCATTATCATCAGACACTAGATGTTTTATGAAGGGCAAGAGAGTTTTAATTTGACGTGTCACTGCTGTACACGCTGACAGTAACCCTACAACATCTTTGTCGCGTGTCACTCAAAAATTTAAAGCTAATTGTCCTTCATTTAAAACAGCATAACATTACAAGCTCTTCCTTGTATTCTCCAGACTTCAGCTGTCAAACTCAAAAACAGTCTCTACAGACAAACACACCTCTGCTCAAAAATATATGTAATTATTATATACATATAGGGCCAAATTATAATACATATACTGTATATACACAGTCTATAAATCCTGTGTATAAAGTTATTATATATATATATATATATATATATATATACACACACACACACACACACTGTATATAGTCAAAAGTTTGGAATAATTAATATTTTTATTGTTTTATAGTCTCTTCTGCTCACCAAAGCTGCATTAATTTGATCAAAAACACAGTAAAACACTAATATTGTGAAATATTATTTCAATTTAAAATAATGGTTTTCTATGCAAATACGATTTGTATAAATTATATTATAATTTTGTATTATATATGAAGGACCAAACAGGAAAAAATGCTCTGAAATCTCAATATATATTTATAAATCCTGAATATGAAGTAAATATTATATATATATATATATATATATATATATATATATATATATATATATATATATATATATATATATATGTGTGTGTGTGTGTGTGTGTGTGTGTGTGTAAAAAAAAGTGTAATAATATTAATATTATATATATATATATATATAGTAATATATGTAATTTAACAAAAACAAAAGTATATAAAGATTTTAACCATTAACATTTTTTTACATTTAAATGAGCATAAATAAAATATACCAAATACAAAATTACATAGATTACAATAATTTTTTTTTCATAATTTTAGGGGGAAATGTGCATGACAATAATTTTTATAACAATAAAATTGTAGGGTGAAACGTGACCCGGACACATTCTTGACAGGTTTGAGATTCTGACATTTTATCTAATTTAAAACCAACCAAACTTCTGTTTGCGAAATGTTTTGTTTTTCTTTCAGCACAATGTCTTGCTGCTCTCACCCTCAGGAAAATAAACAGCAGCAATGTGAAGGTTTATTAGACCCTCAGCAGGAGAAGAGCTGCTCTGATGACCTCAGACGTGGTCAGCTGACTGCTGATGTGGTTTCAGAGAGACCAACAGACAGACAGAGAGAGAGAGAGAGAGAGGGAACGGATAGGTCTCATACCGCACCTCCACGATGGCCTTGCTGTGTTCTCCCAGACAGGGCAGACAGTGTGTCTCCTCCAGGCATTGTAGGGCAGCAGGGAGACTCTTGAGCACTGATGCGGCCCTCCGAAACGCCAGGCATGGCCCTTGGTTCCCACTGAACTCCATGTTCTCTGCCAGGACCTCCAACGCATCCTACGGCACAGAGAAGGTAAAGAATGACGGCAGCAGACAGGCGCAGATGAAGTGTGAAAAACACCGAAAATATGAATGAGGATAAAATGCAAAAAGGTCAAATAAAAGGCAGTACGAGTGGGGAAAACAGATGAGAAAAGAAAGAAAGTCCGGTGTAGGTTTACACTGGCTGCGCAGTGACCCGTGAAGGCAGGCGGACAGCAATCACAGAGCGCCTTGGCACTCTTTCCTCTGCATTCCTCCCATCATGCTGTGCTTCTGTGCCAGGGTGTTTTTCAGATGACCTCACAGAGACTCGTGGGTCTGTGATCAGTGGAGAGGAACCTGTCATTTTCCACTTGTTCACAAGCGTTTCCCTGAGGGCCGCTGGCACGCGCATATGTGAGCGCACATGTTCACACAACATATATTGAGAGAGATGAACAATGGTGTGCACTCATGAAATCACTCTTTTAAAATGAAACCAACCTGTTTTACAGTTCCAGTCCAAAGCTTGAACACATCTACTTATTCTTTATTATAAAAATTGTACAGTGAGTGTCATGAAACCTATGATCATCAAGAGAAAATGTGCTTAACTGTCAATGAAAAGTCACAATGCCAATGCTTACTAAGCTATATTTAGATGTATATATATATATATATATATATATATACATCTAAATATAAATATATTAAATAACAATATATGTGTGTGCATATAAATTATATATAGAGAGATAGAGAGAGAGAGCTCATAATTCCTTGCACAAGATTGTAAAGCTTAATTTTTCCATTTGATAAAAATGGCAGTGAACGTGAAACTGAGGCAGCCACAAATCTGAAATGTTTGCAGCTAAAAAATGATGTAATAGTGAACTTTAAGATGATTAATTAATGCTCTGTGCTATTCAACTCAGAAAAACTGAATTTACAATACTCATTCTGGGAGACGTGAAACGTGAAAACAGAAACACCACTTCAAGTCAGACTTCCACCTTCATTCATGCAGAAATCCATAACTTGATTTCATCGAGAAACCGGTGTATGAAGATAAAAGATGCACACAGTTAATGAGAACCATTGACTTTTGTGCAAATTAACTTCATTACATCATGATAAATCTGTCTTGCAGGTATATAAAACACTGGAAATTAACCTCTGCTATGTGTGCATTCACTGCTTTTTTGACAATAAAAATAAATGCAAAGCAAATAATTGCATTGCAATGAATTTCTTTAAATGTTATCTGAGTCTTGGAGAAATGGAGAAAACTTATGATACAAAGTCAAAGATATCAAGTAGGAAAATCACAAATTTGTCTGGGATTGGAACACACTGCAAAAAAAAAAAAAAAATTGTTTTCCTTTACAAAAATACGGAAGAGGATTAGGGCCAAGCAATAATAAAAAAAATAAAACCATCTTGAGATTAAAGTTGTTCAATTTTGAGAAAAAACTCGTTAAATTTCAAGAAAAAAGTCGAGATAAAATGTTGAGAATAAACTCGTTAAATTACGAGAAAAAACTCATTAAATTTCAAGAAAAAAGTCGAGATAAAATGTTGAGAATAAAGTCATTAAATTATGAGAATAAAGTCATTAAATTATGAGAATAAAGTCATTAAATTATGAGAATAAAGTCATTAAATTACGAGAAAAAACTCGTTAAATTTCAAGAAAAAAGTCGAGATAAAATGTTGAGAATAAACTCGTTAAATTACGAGAAAAAACTCATTAAATTTCAAGAAAAAAGTCGAGATAAAATGTTGAGAATAAAGTCATTAAATTATGAGAAAAAAGTCATAAAATTATGAGAATAAAGTCATTAAATTATGAGAATAAAGTCATTAAATTACGAGAAAAAACTCGTTAAATTACGAGAAAAAACTCATTAAATTTCAAGAAAAAAGTCGAGATAAAATGTTGAGAATAAAGTCATTAAATTATGAGAAAAAAGTCATTAAATTATGAGAATAAAGTCATTAAATTATGAGAATAAAGTCATTAAATTATGAGAATAAAGTCATTAAATTATGAGAATAAAGTCATTAAATTACGAGAAAAAACTCGTTAAATTTCGAGAAAAAAGTCAAGATAAAATGTTGAGAATAAACTCGCTAAATTACGAGAAAAAAGTCGTTCAATTTCAAGAAAAAAGTCGAGATAAAATGTTGAGAATAAACTTGTTAAATTACGAGAAAAAAATCATTAAATTTCAAGAAAAAAGTCGAGATAAAATGTTGAGAATAAAGTCATTAAATTATGAGAATAAAGTCATTAAATTATGAGAATAAAGTCATTAAATTACGAGAAAAAAATCATTAAATTATGAGAATAAAGTCATTAAATTACGAGAAAAAAAATAGTTAAATTTCAAGAAAAAAGTCTAGATAAAATGTTGAGAATAAACTCACTAAATTACGAGAAAAAAGTTGTTAAATTTCAAGAAAAAAGTCGAGATAAAATGTTGAGAATAAAGTCATTAAATTATGAGAATAAAGTCATTAAATTACAAGAAAAAACTCGAGATAAGATGTTGAGAATAAAGTCATTAAATTATGAGAATAAAGTCATTAAATTACGAGAAAAAACTCGTTAAATTTCGAGAAAAAAGTCGAGATAAAATGTTGAGAATAAACTCGCTAAATTACGAGAAAAAAGTCGTTCAATTTCAAGAAAAAAGTTGAGATAAAATGTTGAGAATAAACTTGTTAAATTACGAGAAAAAAACTCATTAAATTTCAAGAAAAAAGTCGAGATAAAATGTTGAGAATAAAGTCATTAAATTATGAGAATAAAGTCATTAAATTACGAGAAAAAACTTGTTAAATTTCAAGAAAAAAGTCGAAATAAAATGTTGAGAATAAAGTCATTAAATTACGAGAAAAAACTCGTTAAATTTCAAGAAAAAAGTCGAGATAAAATGTTGAGAATAAACTCGTTAAATTACGAGAAAAAAATCATTAAATTTCAAGAAAAAAGTTGAGATAAAATGTTGAGAATAAAGTCATTAAATTATGAGAATAAAGTCATTAAATTATGAGAATAAAGTCATTAAATTACGAGAAAAAAATCGTTAAATTTCAAGAAAAAAGTCGAGATAAAATGTTGAGAATAAACTCGTTAAATTACGAGAAAAAAGTCATTAAATTTCAAGAAAAAAGTCGAGATAAAATGTTGAGAATAAAGTCATTAAATTATGAGAATAAAGTCATTAAATTACGAGAAAAAACTCGTTAAATTTCGAGAAAAAAGTCGAGATAAAATGTTGAGAATAAACTCGCTAAATTACGAGAAAAAAGTCGTTAAATTTCAAGAAAAAAGTCGAGATAAAATGTTGAGAATAAAGTCATTAAATTACGAGAAAAAAGTTGTTAAATTACGAGAACAAATTCGTTAAATTATGAGAAAAATTTCATTAAATTTCGAGAAAAAAGTCGAGATAAAATGTTGAGAATAAACTCATTAAATTATGAAATTTGATCTCGTAATTTAACAAGTTTTTTCTCGAAATTTAACAACTTTAATCTCAAGATGTTTTTTTATTTTTTATTATTGCTTGGCCCTAATCCTCTTCCATACAAATACCTAAAAAAAATTAATCAAAAAGATATATTTACTTGAGAAGCAAAATGACTTAAGATATTAATGCTGAAATGCTAAAAAGAAGACAAAATATTGGCCAGTGGGGTCAGAAAAATCAACTTCATTCAAAGGGAAAACAAGATTATTTTGCATACACCTCATCTGCAGATATTAACTTGTTTTAAGTGAAAGTTTTGATATATTTTTCGAAACACTTGTTATGTCATTTTGCTTCTCAAGTAAATGCATCTTGATTTAAGAATGTTCAGATATTTGTGACATTAGTGTGTTGAAACTGGCTGTTATGGCAAGGGACGGGACAATTCCCAAACACGCTCGAAGCTCTTGACCAATCACAACACACTGCTCCAGCCGACCAATCAGAGCGCATTGTGCTTTTCAGAAGGAGGGGCTTCATAGCGACAGGAACTAAACAGAGCGTTACTGACAGACTGGAAAGAGAGGAACTGCAACAATGTCAAATATGTGAAAAATAGTGAACATTCAAGCATGAAAACCTGTTCTAGTAGAGGCCAAAAACACAATCAAGAGTTTTTAGGCATGTGTGCATGTATTTAACAAAGCTACATTAGCTTGAAGGAAACTCTATCGCCCCCTTGAGTACTGAGGTTAGTCAGGAACAGCACCACACATTTAGTATGTACAACAGGCCGGTGTGAATCAATACATGAACCCGCTTTGTTTTCATGACATGAATGTGCCCAGACATATTTAAAAACCCTCTCAACCATGACATACACAACACCCTTGACACCAAAAACACACACAGTCTCCTGTACATATACACACGCGCGGCTCCTCTCGCGGTATTGGTTAATGAGAGCAGCGGGCTGGTAATACCGGAGGTCACGGGGTCGAGTCCTGCTGTGCCGTAAGCTTGTGTCCTGGAGTGTGAGGATAGCGAGAGTGTGTGTGTGTTTGAGCTCCTGCTGTGCCAGAGGAAACTCTCTCTAGCTCACTTCTAACAGAGGCTTACCGGGAACTCCAGACGAGATCTGCTGCTTTGATGAACACACGTCTGCAGTGTCTGCTGCTATAATGGCATAATATTATATTAGTATTGAGCGTATGATGAATGAGTGGGAGTCACTGCAATAAGACTGTAAAATATTCTATTATTTGTTTGGTTTAGACCAAAGTTTAGTCCAGCTGCAATGCTAAATGTTGATTTTTTTTCCCCCCCAGTAGACAATTACAATCAAATTCATACTCTGGGTTATCTGAAGGTTAGTCTGAGACTCCAACGGAGCATTTGATGTATATTACACACAACAACGGCAGAAACAGCAGATTACAGTTTCAATCTACAGGAGTCATCTGATGCTATGCAACTTTTACTATATATTAGGGCACGTCCTGATATTGCTGAGTTAGATGCGTTCCTGGGTCAACATATTTTGTTGATCCTGGAACAACATTCTAGTCTGAAAATTTAATCTTAACCCTATTCCTACCCATAAACCTAACCCTACCCATGAGTTATCCCAAAAATCAGAGGGAAATGATAGATGAATAACACTGATGTAGAAGCACCAATTCATGATTTTAAGCCTAAACTTGACATAATCTGTAAACTTGTCCCTGAAATCTGAATGGTTGATTTGAATGTTGTTCCAGGATCAACAAAAATGTTGACCCAGGAACATGTTGAACTCAGCAATATCAGGTTATGCATATATTAGGGATGTAGCAGTAAACAAACATGATGGTTCGGTACGTACCTCGGTACTGAAGTCACAGTTCGGTATAGCAGGGGGGAGAAAACTAAACATAAAACTGCTAATTTTTTCTTCTTTTTTATTAAACAGCGGTTTATTGAACAAATTGTGTCTCTCTCTTTAAATAAAATAAATTATGATTAATATTTTCTTAAGGATAAAAAAAAAAATCTATCTCAGCGAATGCTGTAAACTACATATAGGGAGCCCTTACTTACACATTATTATAATATTAAAGGTTACAGTTAACAACAGAGCCCAAACTATTAAATTCAGTTGATATTTATTTTTAGATACTGTATAATAATCAAGACTCAAAAAAAAACAACATGTAAATTGCACATAAGGCAGGTTTTTCATTAACTTCTAAATCTAATTAATTAGATTAAATTATTAGAAATTATTAGATTAAATGCATTATTTATGTATTTATGCATTTAATGCATTAATTAAATGCACCCCTCTAGAGTTAATTTCTCTAGTAAACTAACATGCTGTGGACACTGAATGACTTGCCTGAGGTAAATGTAATGCTAGGTGAGATTTTATTCTCAAACTGTTTTATTGATGTCTTTCTGCAGTTGAAACACTAGTTGAGAGATTACATGTAAACGTATCTATGCATAGATCCTCTGTTCTTCTTCTTCTGCGCTTTTTCCTGTTGTGGCAGTTAGCAAACAGTGTTGCATTACCATAAGAGCCCCCTTCTGGACTGGAGTGTGGATCGCCTGTGACTGACTGTATTCATTATCTGACTGTATGCACCGAACCGTAATGTCCATACTGTGATGAATACATGTACTGTTACACCCTATTATACACATATGAAAGTGAAAAATGAAGTGACGTGTGGCCAAGTATGGTGTCCCATATGTCTATATCTATATCTATACCATTAGCATTTATTTAATCTTGCCTGCAAACAGCACATAAAAACAAAACTACCTGTGATTGGTTGCTTTAATTGGACAAATGGGCTGTTCTTGCACTGCATCAGAATATGCCTACTTCCATACTATATAGTAGGCGAAAAAAAGTATGTGAGCCAAGTAGTGTGTCCAATAACATTCATAAAACAGTAGGCGAAAAACACAGATGACCTACTACTTCCAGCAAGATTCTGAAGGGTGCATCTGATGGACAGTTTCCTATCCCATAAGACCACGGTAGAGGATTTGTGAATGGCAGTGAAGAAGCACTGATGCCATAGGTCACATGACAATGACAACACAGCAGATGTACATTTCATACTAAATAGAACATACTTTTCAATGGTTGCCAAGTAAGTTTCAAACCAAATCTACTATACAGTATGAGATTTTGGATGCAGTGTTGGCCAAACTGCAAACTACAAAACACCGGCTATGTAAAATATGTCAGTAAACCTTTCCTGACTCCAGGAAAAATTTATTTCCAGTTTTGACAAGTGGACTCAACCGTTGACTTCACTACCAATCCTTTATTTATGTCAGAATATATTCCTCCAATGCTGAATGACTCCATAATGCATTCTTACATCAGCACAGAACATACAGATGCATTACTATACTGCCTGCACAACATGAACATTTTTCCTAGAGAAACTTTTATTATACAGCCACAGAACCATAGAGCAGCTCTGAAACAAGCAGCAAATAATGGACAAAAAAAGGCTTTCCAGACACTTTCATCCATGCAGCAGCACACATAATGACCACCATATCTGCTTCTGTGAGACAAATACCGGACAAATCCTGAATAACACATACACAACACAACACAACACAACACTTTAATGATTGTCCATGTGTGTTGACTTTCATTACCAAGCGTGCCTGTGATTCCCGTCTGCTGTATGATGAAGCACAGGGTGCTGGAGAGCTCGGCCCACAGGGTCGTTACAGAGATTGATTCATCCAGGCGGGAAACACCATCACTAGGCTGCTGTCATTGCAACTGCGGCACCAGAGGCCAAGAGATGAAAGCAAACAACATGCGACGGCGGCCTGTGCTCCTGCTCATTAATGTGCATTTACACCCTCCACATTGAATCAGCCAGTATTCATTTACACAAGGTTTTTCCTCACACTTGCACAGAGTGTCAGTCAGTGCCGCTGCATGCCAATATATTGACTGATGTGAAAGCCTGGTAAAGATGGAGTGATGGCAACTGAAAGACTAGACCTTTCAAGAAAGCGATGATGAAAGAATGCAAGAGAGAAAGAAAGAGGGGAAAAGTCATATGACACTGAAGACTGATATGATGCTGAAAATTCAACTTTGCATCACAGGAATAAATTACATTTTAAAATATGTTCAAATAGAAAAAACTTCTTTTAAATTGTAATAATATTTCACAATATTACTGTTTTACTGCTGTATTTTTGATCAAATAAATGTAGCCTGGGAAAAGATGCGATTGACAGTTCACAGAATAAATCATGCTGCTCGTGTTTCTGACACCTGCTCTGTTCTGTCTGCGCACCTGTTATCTCGAATCTCCTTCGATCGCTCCTTACCATCACTAAAACAGAACGGTGACTAAACTTCACATCAGCGGCATGAAAAGCAAAACTGTTCAATTTGAAGTATGCACAAAATGTGGATTAAACTGATTGAAAACACATTACTGATAAACCTAAAGAGTCATTTAAACACCTCTGAGATACTTATGCATTCATAAACACAATGCCCATGTCAGCAAATGCTCAATAAAGTAGAAAAATTTGATGCAACAGTTAAATAATTTAATATATAAAAGACTAAGGGCTCTAGTTTAACAATCTAAGCTTATGGTCTGAAGTGCACGGCGTATGTGCACTTAGGGCGTGTCCCAATCCACTTTTGCTAGTTTAATGACGGAAAAAATGGTCGGCACGCCAGGTGCATGATCCAAAAGGGTTGTACCTAGTCTTTTAATGAGTCATGGGTGTGTTTTGGGTGTAATGTGCAATAAACCAATCAGAGTCTCATCTCCCTTTCCCTTTAAAAGCCAGGTGTGCTTGCATCATGGCGGATTTGCTATTTACATGGTGGAATATAGACACCCTCAACCTGACCAGTTAGTTGTAATACATGTGTATTGCCACGGACAAATAATTAGCCAGTTTCATTCGTCATTATAGCAAATAGGTCATTCTGATACATGCAATGAATATCCATTATGACATGTAGGCATATTTATCTTTATGTAGACAATAATAATCTTTTACGTTGTACTCCTTTTATTTTAATATTTGGCATGTTTGTGTGCTGCTGCGCATCCCTGTGTGTGTAACAAGCAGAGTGTACGCGCGTTGTGCACCCGCCTATAGGCTCATATTACTAATGTGTCCTATAAATAACAAAAAAAAAAAAATACCACCATTGACTTTAGACTAGGTTTTTGTTTGTCTGTGACACAGTCGTTTACAGTTGCCTCAAAATAGCAACACGCCAACAATGCACCTGAACACACCTCGTTTTCAGACCAGCACGCCCATGGCCGAACAGATGGCCACGCATGCATTTGCTATTTAAACAACATGGCGCTGGACGTGAAAATGATAACTGCGCTGGGCTGAAACTAGCAAAAAACGCTTGCGTCGTGCCTGGCATCGCATTGCGCCGGATGTGTAATAGGGCCCTAAAATTCACACATATTATATTTGTAGCCTAAACCAAATAGTTTATCTCTCACAAACTCCACTGAGCTCATCTCATCCCCCTGCTCAATCATTATTCTCAATAATGTGTTTGCATTGTAGGTGTTTTTCTCTCCTGGCAATAGACAATCAAGTCTCTGTTTCCCATTAAAATATCCTATTTGCGAGTGAAATACAGAAGAGAATTTAATCTGCGCTCTCGTTTACAGTTCACCTCACCTCGGCAGTCTTGGGTGTTTTTCTCTTTCGTCGTAATTGATTTATTAATATTGCCGATCACAAAATGTGCGTTTGCACAAATGTCAAATCTGAAACAAAGCGTAATCTTACACTGTTTTTCTCTTGATTAATGTTCAAAGAATCACAGCATAACAACACATCAGCTGTAATAATCAGGAGCACAGTGAGCGATGCCTCGCGCATCCAAAAGCTCTTAAGCCTCCGGTGTTTGTCAGTCTAATTCTGGCTCTGAACACAGAAAGTTTAGCAGTTCTGGCAGAGTCTCAAGATTTGCCTCTGAGAAGCTCAAGGTGAATCTGTTGGGTTTATGTTGAAGTATCAAATAAATATTTAAAGCAGAACATGACTGAAGTTTTGCTTGACAACTGATAACAGGCCTCTAACCTTCCAAACACAAATCGCAAGACAAAACAACATCTGTCTAGTGATTACGCCTAAATTTCCACTAGGGCTGCATGATTAATCAAGCTGTGCTTCACTAGTCCAGCTCCACCTCTATACACTGTAGCATATGCACACGTATCAAGATAATCAATAAACTTTAGAATGTTCAGAATGCTTTTAGCATGCTGGACTGGGTTGTAAAATCTCATCTCGGCTCCGACCGGTCTGCAAAAGATGAGCCCACTTGACAACTTTGCGGCCTGGCCGAAACTAAACAGAGATGTCCACTTCCAGCTCTTGGGACATCAAAGGGTCACTCATGTGGACTATGGACCAGATCACATTCCAGCACACACCACACACACACAGACACATACAGAAACACACAAACATACATTTTTGACTGTATATGTAAAATACAACTATGCCAAAATATACCCATCATGTATTTCGAGTGTATGCATGTTTCCTAGTGTTTAAATGAGTGTATTTGTGCTAGTGTGCATTTTAATGATGGGATTTTGTCTGTAAACCATAACTTCTTTTATATGCATTTCTGATCTATCGAGTTTGATCTCTCCGTAAAGCTCCGGACTTGAGCTATTCACTGAGATATGTCACATAGCTGACAAATGCATTTTTCTATGTGTTTAATGATACTGTGAAGAAAGTACTCCATCTCGAAATCTGAGCTGATAGTCATAAATTCAGCTAGGAGACCAAACAAAGAAACTTTGCCCACCAAATAGTGCTGCGCATCTATTGGCCGCTACAATTCAGGAGGTGTGTTAGCTTGGGTTTCCATAAAAACAACGACACACACCTTTTCCGTTGTCTCCCGATTGTCTCTCGACTGCCCCTGAACCGCCTCAGGCGACAGCGCTGTCATCACGCGCTCTCCTTCCGGGACGACCATCTCCTTGGACTCTCTCTCTCTTCTCTGTCATCTTATGTGTCAGTTAAACCTCGTTTGAAAACCCCGCCGGAGAAACCCTCTCGGAAAGGACCAACCAAGCCAGGCGCATTGAAACTGCACACCGACTTGAACCATAAGCAAGTATTATAATTTCTCTGAAATTTGTTTAAACTGATTTCTGTGCTGGCTTTCTTTAAGGTTAACTGTTGTAATTTGCCATTCTTTGACCATCCTCCCTGTCCTGTCTCTACGTTCCCTTTGTATATATTTGTATATTTTTCTGTATTCGGTATTTAGATGTATAACCTCTGTAGTCGTAGTTTGCATATATTAAACACATTATTCATGCTCGATTGTTCTTTTTGCTCATTTCAACAAAAGCCAGGTCACTTTAACGTTTCGATCCTATATCCTTGCTTTACGTTTGGATGCTAGAATAGGAAGTCTTTCTCGTGGCCAGAGGAAAGACCCTCCTTTTAATAACATTCTGAGGAGCTGCAGTTTGCGGGACAAATGAACAGTTTCTCTAAATAATTATTAAACCAGAACTAAGCATATATGTAATTGATTATAATTCGTTGTAATTAATTCACCATATATGGTTAATTCCCCCTTGGGTCGGTATATGCATAATAATTGTTCATAAAGCTTTATGAATTATTATATTCATATTCCACCCATAAATTGATTAATAACTGTACAAATCACAATCGTTACAACACCTAATGGGTTAGGGCAGGGGTGTCAAACATACGGCCCACAAAAGGTGTCCAATCCGGCCCGGGGGATGATTTAAACAATAATAAAAAATAGAGATGCACTAGTCCACCGGCCATAAATCTGAACTGTTTTTAGTTTTATTTTGGCCAATCTCTATTCTGAACTTGCAAACAAACTGCTTTTCAATCATTTCCCAAAATGTCATTTGTGTGGAAAATTGTGAAGTCTGTAAACAGGACGTTAACACAGACCAGAGACTAAACACGCTGAATATGTTTTTTGTTGTTGATGATGTTTATTTGACTGCACACTCCGCAACCCATTCAGAATGGTCCTATGAATACCCACTTTTGGACCCACCAGTTGAGAAACACTGGTCTGATAACCGTCCAAAACACCCTAGAAGCTATCTAGCAATTCTCTAGTAACCACCCAGAACACTCTAGCAACTGCTTAACAACATCCTGGCAACCAACCAAAACATACTGGAAACCACTAAACAACACCCTGGTAACCACTTAGAACACCCAAGCAACCACTTAGCAACATCCTGGCAACCATCCAACACACCCTAGAAACCATCTAGTAATTCCTGGTAACCACCCAAAACACCCTAGTAACCACTTTGCAACATACTAGCAACATTATATAACACCCTAGAAACCACCTAGCAAATCCCTTGTAACCACCCATAACACCCTAGTAATGACTTAGCAACACCCTGGTGATCACCCAGAACACCCTAGTAACTGCTTAGCAGCATCCTGGAAACCATCCAAAATGCCCTAGAAACCGCTTAGCAATGCCCGGTAACCACCCAAAACACTTTAGCAAATGCTTAGCAACATCCTGGTAACCACCAAAAAACAAAAACACTGGAAACCACTAAACAACACCCTGGTAACCACTTAGAACACCCAAGCAACTGTTTATCGACATCCTGGCAACCATCCAAGACACCCTGGAAACCACCCAGCAATTCCCTGGTAACCACCCAGAACACCCTAGTAAATGCTTAGCAACATCCTGGCAACCTTCCAGAACACCCTATAAACCACCTAGCAATTCCCTGGTAACCACCCAGAACACCCTAGTAATGACTTAGCAACACCCTGGTGATCACCCAGAACGCCCTAGTAACTGCTTAGCAGCATCCTGGAAACCATCCAAAATGCCCTAGAAACCGCTTAGCAATGCCCGGTAACCACCCAAAACACTTTATCAAATGCTTAGCAACATCCTGGTAACCACCAAAAAACAAAAACACTGGAAACCACTAAACAACACCCTGGTAACCACTTAGAACACCCAAGCAACTGTTTATCAACATCCTGGCAACCATCCAAGACACCCTGGAAACCACCCAGCAATTCCCTGGTAACCACCCAGAACACCCTAGTAAATGCTTAGCAACATCCTGGCAACCTTCCAGAACACCCTATAAACCACCTAGCAATTCCCTGGTAACCACCCAGAACACCCTAGTAAATGCTTAGCAGCATCCTGGCAACCATCCAAAACACCCTAGAAACCAAGTAGCAACACCCTGGCAACCACTCTAAACACCCTAGAAACCACTTAGCAATGCCCTGGTAACAATCAACCGCTTAGCAACATCCTGGCAAACACCAAAAAAAAAAATAGAAACAAACTAGTAATTCCCTTGCAACCACCCAGAACAGTGCAAGAAACCATCTGCTGTACCAATGCCCTGGTGACCACCCAGAACACCCTAGTAACTGCTTGACAACATCCTGGCAACCACCCAAAACACACTGGAAACCACTAAACAACAACCTGGTAACCACTTACAACACCAAAGCAACTGTTTAGCAACATCCTGACAAGCATTCAAAACACTCTAGAAACCATCTAGCAATTCCTCTGTAACCACCCAGAACACCCTAGGAACCGTTTTGCAACATCCTGGCAACCATCCAAAACACCCTACGAACCACCAAGCAATTCCCTGGTAACCACCTAGAAGACCCAAGCAACCGCTTAGCAACATCCTGGCATCCATCCAAAACACTGAAGAAACCACCCAGAAAACCCTAGAAACTAATTTGCACAGTGAAAGTCTCTTTTTGTCTGATAGGACAATTTTTAAAAGCAAATCATCCCTTATAATGGTCACTACAGCCCAGTTCTGACATAAAAAGGTTTTTTGATGTTTGTCGTGAGCAACAATCATAAAAGACAACAAATCCGGCATAGTGTACAGCTGAAGCAGCTAATGTGTGTGTTCATTAGGACAGTTCAGATTGAATCCATCCATCTGTGTACGCTGACCCCCTTCTGTTCTGTCCATACTGTGCTGCAAGTGGGCCAGAGATTAAAATAACTCAAGAACACTGTGATGTCAGTTGTACAATAATATTCTCAGTGGCCTGTTTAAATCACTAGAGTTAAGATGTTGAAGTCTGGTTAGCAACGCACATGTTCAGTATGTTCTTACTTACTGTAAATATCTTATTGTGGTTATCCAATGTCGTCCTTCTCTGGCAGGCATATGGAGACACAGCAGACTCTGGTTTGGCTGACGGATGCGCACAAGACCTCTGATCTGCAGCGGGATTCTGCTCATAAACAGAGAGAGACACTCAATAAATCAATCGACATTAGACCAATATAAACATCTTACAATCTGAGCAAACCAGTTCATAAAGCCTCTCAATGTAAAATACACATAAAATCACTTTGCCATACTTTTATTTGTAGAGTCAACTAAAACAAGTAATTGCTTATGATATTCTGAAAAAAATCCCAGACTGACAATGAAGGATGGACCCTAGCAACCACCCAGAACACCCTAGTAATTGCATAGTAACACCCTAGCAACCACCTAGAATACCTTAGCAACTTACAATGAAGGAGGGCAACTAATAGCAACACCGCAGCAAATATCCAGAACACCCCCAAAAAAATGACATAGTAATGCACAAGCAAGCACCCATAACACCCAAGCAATTGCATGGCAACACCCTAGCAACCACATAAAAATATCCCATCCTACATAAAAATACCCGTCTCACTTAAATCCAGCAACTGTGTTGCAATGCCCTAGTAACCACCAGAACACCCTAGCAACTGCATAGCAACCCCCTAGCAACAACCCAGAATACCCCAGCAATTGCATAGCAATGCCAAAACACCTTATGCACTAGTAACCACCCCAAACATCATAGTAACTGCATAACAGCATCTTGGCAACCACATAGCAACACCGCAGCAACCACCCAGAACACCCTAAAAATGACATAGTAATGCACAAGCAATCCCCCAAAACATCCCAGCTAACACCCTAAAATGCCCTAGCAACCACCCAGAACACCATAGCAATTGAATAGTAACATCCAAGCAACCACCCAAAATACCCTAGCAACTACATAGCATCCTAGCAACCACCTAGAATGCCCCAGAAACTGTGTAGCAATGCCCTATTAACCACCAAGAACACCCTAGCAACTGCATAGCAATCACCAAGAATACCCCAGCAATTGCGTAGCAATGCCAAAACATCATGTGCCCTAGTAACCGCTCAGAAAACCAAAGCAGCTGCATAGCAGCATCTTGGCAACCACATAGCAACACCACAGCAACCACCCAGAACACCCTAAACATCAGTAATGCAATCAAAGCAATCACCCTAAACACCCTAGCTAACACCCTAAAATGCCCTAGCAACCAAAGAGAACACCATAGTAATTGCATAGCAACACCCTAGCAACCACCCGAAATACCCTAGCAACCACCTACAACATCTTAGCATCACAGTGGAATCTTTTTCAGGGGTAAATGGTCACAATATCTTCAGAACATGTGAAAGTCTCATCATTATGCCTGATATTAGCTCACCAACACTGGAACATTAATCTCATCACACAGGAGTCATGGGAACAGCAAGATAATGGCCCTCATCTAGAAGACAGGAAGCATCAGAATCAATTACAGCTTTATGATTTACAATTACAGCCATAAAAGATGCAGTAGGTCCAGTTTATCCCTGATAAATTGCTATTTCATTTAGACATTGAAATATTCAACTCTCTCCCGGTTTCAAAAGGATTACAGCTGTAATGTCAGCGCTCCTGGGAATAATTGCTCGATGTGATGGAAGTCTGTACCCATGAAAATTACCTGCGCAATCATCTCAGCACATTGTGATAATGGCCGATTCAGAGATGCAGGGAAAGGGAATGCTAACATGCTGTTCTGACCGGGAGCTATTTTAGAGACGTTGCATATCTGAATGAAAAGAGGCCTGATATCTTCTCTCCCCTCGAGCAAAAGCATCAAGCGCTCAGAAGTGAGAAAAATCACAGCCATTTATTCGCCGTCAGGGGCATCACCTCCTTCACAGGCATAAAAAGTCTGAATATAATGCCTGTATTATGCCTATTTCAGGGCAAATAAGAAACTAATCTGAGCTCTTTTCCCATTAAGTTATGATAGTTAAAGGCACTTTTGAAATTAATTTCCCAGACCTCTCTGTGGGTCTCTGACTTCAGGTGCTTTTTCACTGCCACTCAGGAAAAAACATTCATTTCTAATGTCTAAAAAACATTACAAATTCAAACCCCCTTAATATATAATTTTTTTTTGTCCTAAACAACCAGACTACATGGATAGCAAATGAAGACTGAACAAAGTCTCAGATTTGCTTAAGATGCCCAAGTATGAAATCCAAAGTCAAATATCTCCATCACCATGGATTTTAACTGAGACAAAGCTGATACGTCACTTTCCTCTCTGTCTTCTGATCTATAACAGAGCAATGATGAGAAATAGCATTCACTCTCATGCAACAACTACAATGTTTAGACAATTAGAGCTATCACACGGCTGCAAACTGATGGGTTTTTTTGTTTTGTTTTGTTTTGTTTGTCTGAGGATAGACTTTACCTCAACAGTGTGAAACAACGAAATCAAATGAATGCAGGTGAGGGAAGCGTCTGCTGTGGGTTAATGACCAACACTTGAACAGGTGAGCTGTGTCCGCTCAGGTTAATGAGATCACAGCCTGAACACTGGCGGGGTTCGGGTTCACATCCCTCCTGATTGGGCCTCGACTTCCTCTCCAAGTGCATGACTGATAGTGAAACAGATGTCTCTGAAGACACACACACACACACATTTCACTCTCTGTACCCTTCCATGATTATCCCATCCGTCTAGATGGCAGCAAGATGCGTATTTATCTGCATTTCCTACAATCGTTACAAGTCAGTGGGTGTAATATCTGCAGCTTCTCTTCAGGAGAGAAAGGGACCCGACTGAAGCATGCCATTTTTAGAGCTCTAATAAAAGCTAATTCTTCTAAACCGGTGCATTTTAGCATTTCTACACCTCACACACATTGTGCATCATTATTAAAGGGGACCTATAATGCTCCTTTTACAAGATGTAATATAAGTCTCTGGTGTCCCCAGAAAGTGTCTGTGAAGTTTCAGCTCAAAATACCCCACAGATCATTTATTATAGCTTGTCAAATTTGCCCTTATTTGGGTGTGAGCAAAAACACGCCGTTTTTGTGTGTGTCCCTTTAAATGCAAATGAGCTGCTGCTCCCGGCCCCTTTCCAGAAGAGGGCGGAGCTTTAACAGCTCAACAACAACAAAGCTGGAGAATCTCATGCAGACAAAATGAGGATTGTCAGTAACGGTGTTCAGCCTTACATTGTTCAAACCGGAGTCGACACTGATGGAGAGACTCACGAAGAAGTTACAACTTTTAGACGTTTCTGAATGGTTAATGGATAAATTTATGTAGTTGCTGTGGAGTTCATTCAACTCATCCACTAGCATGTGCCATCATGATAATCTTTTGTGTTGAATTGACCCTCGTTTGTGAAGCAGTCCGACGTAAAATGACGGCATGACAACAACACTCTACTACAACAACTCTTCCTCTTCTCTAAAGCAGCCCAACATGGCCCCACCCCCTTTGTTATATGTTCTCGGGGGCGGGAGAACATGTACATTTTATGTACATTTTAGGGTTAGTGATGTCACCAACCCAGGAAGAAGTTCATTGTAGTCCCTACCAGCCCCAAAAAAAGTGATTTCTGTAAAAGAAAATATCTTCCACTGCATTGTATTTTGAGCGTCGTAACTTTGCAGATGTTGTTTATGCTCAAACAGCAACATTACACACTAACTAAAGTTAAAAAAGTGAAATCATAATCAACCACCCCTTTAAAGGAATAGTTCACAGTGCAGGGTTGTTATCGTTAACTAAAACTAAAATGCTATACTAATTCTGTGGCTCAAAGAGCAGATCATAGTGCTTGCAACACCAAGGTCCAGGGAACTGATTGAATGTATACTTTAAATGCACTGAAAGGTCCTTTGGATTAAAGTGTCTATCAAATGCATGAATGTAAATAATAGCACTGGTTCAGACCAAAAATTAAAAATGTCCTCAATTTTCTCACCTTTGTCAAAGCCTCTGTTTTCCATCCAAAAGTAATGGATAGCGATTCATTCTGCCAAAGACTAAAAACGACCGTAAAAGCATAAAAGATGACTTGTTAGCAATATATTCCAAATCTGATAGCTTTGCGTGAGAAAAAGACCTAAATTGAAGTCGTTCATTGATAATCTCCTCTTCTCAAATCTCATTTATAGTCTGACACACAAGAATCAATGGTGTTCAGGGTCAATGACATTCAAACCTGCTGTGATCCATCTAAAAGCGCCATTATTCTTCACACAAAGCATCAAATCACTTCATCAGACTTGGTATATATACTGTATATACATTTCTGTCCTTGACAATCATGGCCACTATGTTGTCATATGAAAAAGAGTTGCATGAAGATTTTGCATGCAAATTTCTTCAAAGAAATAACAGCATACGAGTCTGGACTTACATGAGTCAATTCTAATTTTTGGCTGAATTATTCATTTAATGTCGCAGATCAATTATTGTCTTCTGCATCATTACCTGGCTCTTATACTTTTATCAATCAAAGCCGCTCGATGCCAAACGCCTCAATCAATGCCGGGTAAAACTAAACAAGACATTTTCTGGTCTGCAGCACTAAAGCGGCTAAAAGACAAACTCAAGTTCACAGTCATACGTCCTCCGAGACGCGTGGCGAGAGCACAGCTTTTCGGGCACGGTTGGCGGCGACGCAAGATGGACAACTTCTGCTCGTCTGTATCCCCACTGAGGAGGAGAAGAAAGATTAATGGAGTTTCTGAAACAGGCAGCATATTTCTTTATTTGGGGCACATATGCTGTGGAAGCGCCCACAGCGTTGTCCAGGGGTGGAGAATCAGTCTTCAGCGTCAGTTAGCGATGCGCTACGAGGCCCGGCGTCACACTGATGGGTCTACTTGGCGCTGTATTAAACATCACTCTGAGGCTGTCGGGCACTGGCCTTACGGCTTTATGAAATGTGCTTTTGCAACCAACACATGAAATGCAATGTCTTTTCCTATTATTTCCCAAAGTGGCTGTGAAGTTGCTTTCTATAGAAATGTAATTTAGGCGAATTCAAGCTCCGAGAACTCAATGCACGGGTCAAAATGCTTTTTGGAGATAAAAGAACAATTTGGACGTAAAAATCCTGCATTCGTGAGCGTTTGCTGGTCATGAATGCAATTGCATGTTTTAAAACACATTAGTATAAGAACCTGTAACACATTTTATTTTTTAAATTTCAACCTTAAGTTCCAAAATGGTTATATCTTTTAAATTTACAGTGTCACCTCATGTCAGAAACGCTTTCGGGCTCTTAGCGCCACCCAGTGCTCGAGTTGTGGTTACTACATCTGAGAACAAAATCACCAAAAAGTACAACAGATTTAAGATCTAAGGGACTTTTTGTGCTTGAAATAGCTAAAACTTAGAACTACATGTTGAAAAAGAGAATAGAAATATTGTTGTTTAGGTAGCAACATTCTTATGAAACAACACCAATGTCTATGGTAACATCCAAAAACTATAAAACGACCATAAAAACTGTGATTTAAACAACTTTACAGTTAAAATAATACAGAAAATAAAAAGTTATATAAAATGATAAACCTAATTAATGATTATAAAGGTGAAAGGTGACGAGTTTGCAGGTATGATACTAATTATCTGGAAAAAAGTCTGAATATCACACAGTTTTGCTTAGCCAATAAATGTATCATGTTGTAAAGAAAATTAGATATTAAAAAATTAGATATTAAAAAAAAATGGTAGTGCCTTGGTTAGTGATTAATCATATAGATTTTGAGATTTCACTCTGCACATTTGGAAAGTTAAGGTTTTCAGTTGCATATTCATAAGGTTAATATTGATCAAATCAGCGCAAAATGTGATGAGCACATGACCTGTTTTAATTACTGCTTGTGAAACATCATGACTGCAGTTAACATGTTTGCCGTTGATGCTCAAACTAAACCGCGTGTGATCGTTTAGCATATGAATAATTAATGAGGCCAGCACTTATTCGTTTATAATTCTAGCACTGCATGAATCAAGGCACATGCCATATATAATTTGTATAGTCTATTAAATAGGCTGTAAAGTAAAGTCTTTAGGTCTAATTTGTAGCCTGTGCTTTTTGAATACTATGTATTTTTACAACATATTTTCACTTCACAGTAACCCATTTTACAGACCCTTTTGTACACCTAAAGCAATTTTCTTTTACAAATACAGTGTTGATGACGTATTTTTGCAGGCCAAAACCCAGAAACAAGTTGCATTTTAGAACTTCTTGTTCCACTTTTCTTGGAATCAATGGTTTTTGGTTAAATGTCTGAAGTCTGCAGTGATCAAGATTTTCACATTTTATTCTACAACTTATAATACATCAGTAAAACCTCCTTACTATTTTTAAAGCTTCTATTTGTTTTGAAAAAGGTGATTGCCAACAAGAAATGGGACTACAGATTAAACATTATCACACCAAACAGATAAACTCATCTCACTATTCGCTTTCACAGCCGCGTTGTGTTCATAATCTCGCTCTTGGTATAGTTCATTTAGCGCACACACACCAGGGTTGGAAATTAATGGGGCTTGGGGCAAAAATGGCACCAAAATTAATAAAAATGCTTCCAAAATCCAATATATTGTGCAAAAAAAGTCTCCGTATAAGTTCTTGTTTTTAATATTTATAAGCAATATCGCACAAGCAAAAGTTTTCCGAATATCAGCACGTTTGCAAATGTGATATTGATTTTATACAAGTTAATCGGCTATAAGGTGACTTACATTTTAGACACAATATTGTCTGTTTTTCCTCTATTTTGCCAACAAAATATTTTCAAACAGTAGAGCACAGTTTCAGTTTCGTTACTGAACAAATCAGCCTTTTTTAATGAATCGTTCTAATGAATGACTTGACAACTCACTTGGTCACTTCTGCTTTGTCCAGCCGTTTTGAACAAATCATATGACTGAATGATTCAATGACTCACTCGTTAAGACAATGATTTGCCGCCACCTACTGGTGGTTTTAGTATCATTTCATTTAAGCTTAGGGGCTGAGGAACAATGCAGTTTTTGTTTTTGGCTGTGATTATAACAATAGTTCTGGTTAAAGAGATAGAACGCGTTCATAAATAACCTATTAAGAGCGAAACATGAGATACAATTTTAAATATAACAGAGATAAACTAATTGCAGTTGCATTGCATACAATGTTTTTGTCTGTCTTTTTTTCGTCTGAGGGACAGGGACCTCTGACTGTTTATTTGAAACAGCCCAAATGGGCACAAGATCGTCGAGATCGGACCATGGATGATTGAAAGAAAGTGGCCTGGTCTGACGAATCACGATTCCTGGTGCATCACGTCGAAGGCCAAGTGTGGATACGCCAATTACCAACAGAGGCTATGGCACCTGGATGCAGTTAGGCAGACACAGGCCGTGGCGTTTTTCTTGGGACATTTCAGGCCCCATCATCCCAACAGCACAATCCCTGACAGTTGTCAGGTATCTGAACATTGTTGCAGACCATTCATGGCAACTGTGTTCCCTGCTGGTGATAGCCATTACCAACAGGATAATGTGCCATGCCACACTGCCAGAATCATCACAGAGTGGTTCGAGGAACATGGTGGTGAATTTCTGTTAATGCCTTGGCCTGACATAAACCCAATCAAATATTTGTAGTTCGACTTGGAAAAGCGGATTCACGCTACATCACCGCCACCCCACAATGTATGGGAACTGGAGGACCTGCTGTTGACATTATGGTATCAGATACACCAGGAGACCCATCGCCACCTCGTCGAATCAATGCCTCGCCAAGTGGGTGCTGTTTTGTGGGCTGAATGCTACATCGGTGTATGCAGCATCAGTAATGTGTATATACTAATGTCTTACTACATTAGTACTTAGTACAATCCTGGTAAAAATAACTGGCAGGCAATGGAGGAAAGCCTTGTTTTGCCCTCCAGGTGGGTGCTCCTATAAGAGTGTGATGTCAAATGAAAACTATGAATTAAACATGGCATCTACTCTGACTAAGCACCCTTTTTTTCAGCCAATGAGAAAAACTTTCAGCATGTGACTCATGTTGTATGTTCGGGTTGGCTGGCGTGTTTGGAGGGCGGGGCATTGGAGAGCAGGTGATGGTATTTACAGCTCAAATAAACCTGTGTTATTTTAGCATGTTTTGATGAAACCATGTGTTATCTCAAGTGCACTTACTTGTATGTAATGTCTCAGTTCCACAGGCACGGGCCGTCCAGCGCTCATGCTCTCAGTAAACCAGCTGACATTCAGCACGTGTTTGTCTTGCATCTCTCCGAATCCCTGCTCCTCCAGCCAGTTCCAGAGTTCCTGTGCTGCGTTTCCCTCAGACACGACGTGAGTCACGTTACCACTGCGAATGTCAGACAGACAGCAGATATGCACCATTAGACGCATGCAAGTGCACCTTCAAGAAGATTGTGTGGCACATGAGTAGCTGTTTGTAAAGCACCTTAATCCAGTTCACATCTACTCCACGATTGATTGATTCTCACACACACACACCCACACTCTCTCGTTCTGCATTTTTAATTTCTCTAGCGGTTGTCTGTGATCAGATTATGCAGTGTGAAATCAAATCAGGTGGAGCTGCTTTAGGATGTGGATGTGACGTGTCTGATCAGAAGCACAAGTAAATTGACACAAACACACGGTCAGTCGGTGGAAGTCCTGAGCACCGAGCTTTCAGCACTCTGCTAAATTACCGTCCATCAAAGCAGTCAGCTAAACGAAATTACCCACATCGTACTTGCAATCAGCGTACTGGGAAGTACAATAGCAGAACGGACTGGTGACTGCTGTGGATGTTTGAAATTAGCCAGAGACGGAGAGAGTTTGAGGGTAAATCGACCGGTGACGTGACCTGAGAGACTAATTTTCCCACCTCTGTTCCTCATCAAATGTGGCTTGTTTGATAAACACACACACAAAAAAAAAAAACGTAATCTTTTATTGTTTGACTACTATTATTTATGCACTATTATAGTAGTTAAAATGAGCTTATTTATTTATATTTTGAGTTTGCATTATAATTTTAGTTAAAGTTTAGTAATTTTTATGTGATTTTTTTATACCTCTATTTTTGCTTTAATTAATTTTCATTTCAGTTTTAGTGCTTCAATTTAAACTTTTTTATTTCAGTTCATTGCCAAGGCAACATTTCTAATTTATGTTTAAGTTTTTCATCTAATATTTATATTATATAATATAGTATATACTATATATTTATATATACTATATATTTATACTCTCTCTAAAATATTTTATATATATATATATATATATATATATATATAGGTTTATTTCAAATAAAGAAAACTTAATCTTTTATATTATTATTTAGCTTTTTTTTAGTTTTAGTAATTGTAGTACTTCAAATTTAACATTTCTAATTTTCATCCAAGTTTAAGTAAGTCTTTAATATAATACTTATATGTTAATTCTCAGCTTAATTTCAGTTAATGAAAAGTTAATAGTTTTAGATTTTGTAATAATAACAACACCGGTTTGACTAGAAATCAGAGAAACGATACATTAGTCATAAAAACAAATGAGTCCAACATATTTAATGCTTTTTACAGTTTCTAAGGAAAATAATGGTGGTGTTTGCCTGTGCAAAAAAAAAGTTATTTAAATTTTTTCTAGTGATAAAGAATGTTTAATTCATAAATTTTAACTTAATTTTTAATAAAATTAAAAATGAATGAAAACAAAATGAATCAATTACAACAAAATCCATAAAATAACCCATGATTGGAACCACTAACTTGGAACTTCTATATATTAAGCCTGACAGAATCCTTTAAGATTCTATATAGAACCTTCTATATAGACTCCATGACTTATTTGCAGTGTTGGGGAAAGTTTCTTTTAAAAGTAATGCAATACAATAACAAATTTTAAAAAATGAATAAATAAATAAATAAATACTTTTGTGTTACTTTAGTTTTTCTCATCTGGGCTAGGCTTGCTTGTTTGTTTTTTAATAACAAACAAAAAAAGATAAGTTTTTGGTAAATGTAAAGGACTTCTCACACTAAAAGTGAAATGAATAAGCTTTAGGCTGAAGGAAATGCAAATTCACATCTGTACAGTAGAGGGCGCAGCTTAAACAAAGCTTTCAGCTGTGCTGCCATTCTGGATTGCATAAGAGTAGGATACAGAAGAAGAAAGTTAAACACTCTTACTTCAGCAAAAGAAACAACAAAAAAATGAAACACAAATGCAATGTTTTTTGTTAAGTCATTTTTGCTTATTAGTATGGTTGAACTGGATCATCACATGCCAGAATCAAAGACAATGGTTAATAAAGTAGGCCTATATTTGTGGAATTTAACATGAAATTATTTTGCATTTCACTGTTTTTATTCATTTTGAGGATCCTGAATCTGTTTTTGTACAAGTGAGATAAATAAACGCATACATTCAGTCTAGAACTACAATAATCATGTTCACACACAGCTCACACAACTCCACTGTACTTAAGGTGCGTTCACGCCATGTTGTAATTCCAATTTATAAGCTAGCAATGTTCTAAGAGCTTCTAGTTGTACACGTGACCGTAGCAGATTCATTTAAAGGCGTTGACAGTTTTGCCATAGAATGCTTAATTGACCGTTCGCAAAGACCCGCCCCCTTAAGTTACTGTTGCTTTGTCCGACAAGCCATGCCGCTCTCACGCCACACATCATGTTCTCACGCAGTGAAACATACAATGCGGAGCAAAGAGGACACTGACAACGTGTCGACAGACAAGACAGAGCAGGTTACTTTTGATATGAAATAATATTTTTTAAAGAAATTTAAACAATAAATACCATTTTGTGTCTCTTTAATATGTCGTGACAGATCGCTGTAGTGCCTCAGCTCAAGCGGCTCATGAACCGATCGTCTCTTCTTACTATTTCATTTATTGCATCAAATAAACATGAATGAACATCAGAAGGAATGTTGTTTCAACCGCAGAAAGAGGTCAGTACACAACATTTTTCAAGTTCAAGTCCACTGACTGCTTTGTCAAAATGGTGGATTCGGCGTTATGATTGGTTAGATCGCCTGTCAATCAAGCTCCCTTTTTCACAGACTTTTTGAAAAAAGTATGTACATTTAGAACACTATACTTAATATTGTATTACCTTTTCATCAAATTACAAAAAAATAGTTAACGTTGCTGTGAGGGGAGTGACGGTAAAGTTGACATCTTTCTCTCTTCTGACTGCCATTATCAATCTCTCTCTTTTTTTCTTTTTTTTCATCTTTTTAAAAGTTGTGAAAACACTGTTGTGAGATTTTCTTTTGCTATTTGTTAAAATGGGAACACAAAAAATATATATTTAATGTATTTTCTCATTCACCACCATAAATGTGAAAAGGGTCTATTACGGCATGGCGTGAACGCAGCATTACTCTCAATTCCTCTCAACATGGAGACAGGAGAGCTGTCAGTCAATAAATGGGAAATCAAAGCAACTTGCATTATTTATTTGAAAAAGTAACTCAGATATGTTGTTGTAAATTTAAAAGTAATGCATTACTTTACTGATTACTTGGAAAAAGTAATCCGATTACGTAACTTGTAATGTGTTACCCCCAACACTACTCATTTTTGACTCTGTTTTTATTCCTTCAAAGGACTATCACAAGAAGCTCCCTAAGCAACCTCTGAGCAAGAACATTTTCCTCTTACATCAAACTCCACTGGAAGCAAATCACAATTTGATTTATTAAACAGCTTCGTGGTTATCAATATAAAATAGGATGTGCATTATGAATGTTTTTACAGTTAATCTCCAGTCATTCTTGTGCAATGTCTCTCTGCCGTCTCTATCACGACATGCTTTCTGTGTATTACCCGGGGATTTTTTATAGGGCATTGTATTATCAGACTCTTACTGATATCAAATCCTCACTGGCTTATAAAATGTCAGTTTTGGGCTCATCACGATCTGTTTCCTGTGGTTGGCTGCAGACAGCAGTGCGCAGCCGTAGGCCGCTCAAGCTCAAGCTGCATTTCTGGGAATGGTGCCATCCCTCAGCTGGGTACGGCACGATATGCTACGGCAAACTGCTGGCTGCTGTTATGCCCGTCTACCCGAACAACTCCCACTGGTGCTCCTCCACCTGCACAAACTGGCAGCAACAGCCCTGGATCGCTTCTGACCAAGCAGCCATGAAGAGAAGAATAACAGACGACACTTCACACACGCGGTTTATTATATTACACACTTTGATGCCGCATGAGTCATTTACGCCTTTGAATTCAGAGCAACAAATCATCATATTAGAATGATTTTTGAAAGATCATGTGACACTGAAGACTGGAGTAATGATGCTGAAAATTCAGCTTTGATCACAGGAATAAATTACATTTTACTATATATTCGCATTATTTTAAATTGTAATAGTATTTTACAATATTGCTGTTTTTCAGTAAATGCAGAGTCATTTCTTTCAAAAACTTTTAAAAATCTTAAATATTCCAAACTTTTGCCTGATAGTGTAAGTTAGTCTATACTTGTACTTTTTGGTTCTTTCTTTGAGTGACTGATTAATTCTGTTAAATCAATAGTTACCGAGCTGCACGATGAGGCTTTAATAGATGGTTTCTGTGCTATTATTACAACATAATTTTCTACAGAACCTTCTGTCTAGAAACTCATGGAGACACCAGCTGCCCTGCTCATTATCACTGGGATTTGCATAAAATTGTATGCAAATTAAAATATTATACAGTGAAAAATAGATCTTTTAACTGTTTGCCAGAGAGATGTATGTCACTCACTGTCTTTAAATGGGGAAATATCTCTACTGGGATCTGAATGACTAAGATTTAAAGGGAAAAAAGTGTGTTTTCACACTTGGTTCATGGTTCATTGACTTTACTTGTACAATCACGGTGCGTTTGTTTCATCACGGAGATATGCTTTTAATGCATTTGTCACTTTACACACGCACACACAGAATCATGTCTGCTATTAATCCACTGCATGAGATACTTTGCAAATATTTTTTTATATTGCATTGCAATGAATACTAGTTGAATCAATCAGCTATTTCCAGGAGCTCATTGCTTCTACCTTCAGTTAATCTATTAAAAGTGATTGTAAATGAATTGCCTAAATTATTACATTATTTGCAAACTGCATTCTTAAATTGTAATGTTGACATGCATTCTCTGTAAAGCTGCTTTGAAACGATATGTATTGTGAAAAGCGCTATACAAATAAATGTGAATTGAATTGAATTGAATCAATCAGCTATAAGAAATGATATTAGCACCATCAGTGCCATTTAAGTTAGGCCAGATTGAATTCACAGATGGTTTGAATTCCATACAACCTTTTCCAAGCTTATTTGGATGTGGTTTCTTTGGACAACTGCTTTTACAGCATCCAAACAAACAAAAGTCTTGGGCTTGCATCAAAAACTCTAGTGTGACAGAATTCTGATTTATTTATAAACTGAGCAGCGAGTCGTAATCGTCCGCATTCCAAGTTCTGTTAATGTGAAAAATGAACTGTTGGTTTAATGCTTAGCCGAGCTGTAATGCTAGATTCTGAAGAATGAATTACATCACAGTTCACCTATCTATACTATGCCCTAAATGTATGTACTGTTTTAGTGAAGAAGAAGTAAATACTTTTGAGTGTGTACCAGAATAGTAGGCACACTTTGGGACTAACTACTTTGTCATAATTGCATCTTTTCCCCTCTGTTGCTTTAAACTGCCCTGTCAATTATCTTGTCACAATTTAAATCCTCCACATTCAATTTAAGAGAGAAATATAGTCACACGTTGATCTGCCAGTTGTGGATCTTTCACGTGAAGAATTCTCCTCATGTTTTGCATAATGATGCATTTAAAAGTTAATGACCAAATGCGTCTTTATAAAAGTTACATACTATTGCAAATGAAATATAATGTAGATAACACTAAATAAATAGCTTTTTGTTAGGTTTGTTACTGATTATTAGTCACTCAAACGCATTTATCTAAACCTCTCTACTAAAACCGTCGGTCTCGCACATCCGCCATGTTTGAACTTTAAACGAAATCGAAGAACGAAATGACGTCATTTTGAACAAAATCAGGCCGAATCAAAGTTTGTTTTGGAAGTTTGAAACTACCATTGGTCCGTGGCCATTACGTAAGGTAGGTGTGCACTGAGGCTCCGCCTTCTTTGACGTGGAAAATCTTTTCCAGTTTATTTCTCCTCACGAGTCCGTGGAAGTCAGATGTCCGACAGTCCGACACATGAACACTGCAGAGCTGCTTTATAGTAGAAATATTGTACTTCTTGATGAAATGAGAAAATGACACTGTTTTTCATGTTTAATATGGTAAATCTGCTTGATTTTAAGCAATCTATTGTATAAAATGCTATAATATAAACATGAGGTTTTTTTTACTGGAGTGCCGAAATACAGAGCTTGAGTGCAAACACACATATCTACAATGCAATTCTTATGCTTTATTAAAATGCTTGCTAATTTCTCAATTTTGTTGTGTTTATTTTGTTTTTGAGAGTAAAGCGCACTGCACATATTTACATATTCACCTAAAGCCCTGGGTATACTTCGTTTTTTTTACATGTACGCTATTGTACAGTCGAACGCACAGCCTTACACTTCACTTGACTTGTGTGCGTACACAGGCATTCAACGCGTGCGCAGTTTTGAGCAATCACTCGCCATGAGTTAAAATCCAACATCTTTGTATTCTTTCATACTAGAGTTGAACAAATGAGGGCACTTTGTAACCTCTTTGCACAATCTCTCGTCTATGTAGGCCTCCATTGTAGCTGTAGCTTGCATGTGTTCCGGTTCTGTTTATGTTCAGTTTATGCAGTTTTTCTTTGACTACCTTGTGAATCAACTCCCCCAGGGCACGGTTGCCACCTTGTGGATAAACTAATTACTGCAAAAAAAAAATTAGATGCGCACGTGCGACCTGCACTTACAAGTACGCATGGTTACAAAAATCCGGCAGTGCGCGTTCTGAAGATAAAATTCACGTCACGTGCACTATACGCTGACCCTTGCATACATGTAAAAAGTGAACTATACTTTTGGCTTAACCGTCGCTCTCATCGGCATCAGATGTTCAATTACAGTATATCACTGCTCACATATTTCGAACTTTGTTTTACCCCTAAACGAAGAATGAAAAAGAACTTCGCTTGAAATATATCAGGGCCTTAACACTTTTTATTCATGTTTGTAGTTCTAAACAAATCCTCATCCGAAAGGTGATACGCAAAATGCGCCGTTAGAGTGTGCGCGGATCTGCACTTTGGATTCTAATCGGAAAAGTAGACCATCCAGGTATCTTTGGAATACTAATTTCAACATACTACAATTTGGGACACTCTAATTCTATTTAGAATGGATAGTATGCGAAGCAAGCGTTTCATCTCATGTATTCGGTAGTGTTTTCTCCCTGTTGAAAAAAACAGCATATGCTGGTTAGGTATGTTTTGAAGTATGGCAGCTGGTTTGAGCTGGTTAAGTGCTGGTCCTAAGCAACCAGCTAAAGACCAACTAAGGACCAGCAAAAAACAAGTTGCCAAACTTCAAAACATACCTAACCAGCATGCTGGTTTTTCAACAGGGCCGTGCGACATACCTGAGAGCGTCGTCCACGCAAAACCCCTTTGATCTGGCCAGATTAGAGAGAAAATTCCTCCTGCTTTTTCCCATCCTCCTCTCCACCAGGTACACCTTCACATCCCCGAACTTCACCTCCCCGCGACCCTGAGTGAAGGCGACTTCGGGCCGCCGACGCTTTCGAGTAGGAAGAGCTGTGGAAAACATCTCTGCACCAGGGCCTAGGGCTTCTGTCGCTGTGTTTCATCAGTTGCATTGGGTGATGTCTTATTTTTTTTTTGAAAGACAAAACTGGCAGTTGGTGTGGCGTGTTTGTTTATGGTTTGGCAAAGAAGAGTCTTACAGGTGCTTTAGATTTGGCACTCGTGCTGATAGGGCACTGCCAAAACTACCACTAACAGATGGATGGAGAACACTGGGTCATGGGGAAGAGAAAAAGGAAAAAATAACATCAGCACCAAGGGAAAAGTTGAATAAATACAACTGAGGACATTTTCACAAACTCACTGGTATTGCAATGACACCACAGGCCTGTTTACCACATATTAATGGCTGATTCTTTAATTAGGGCCTCTACGAATTTATAAAATTATAAAGAAATGAATTGTTTCTGAATAAAAATCTTGGTTTGGTTTGTAAAGGACATCTATCAAAGCTAATCTCATCTTGGATAATGTTTAAAGAGTTCCCAGAAATGAACATTTCTCTCATCATTCACTCACCCTCATGTTGTTCCAAACCTGCATGTCTTTCTTTCTTCTGTGTAACACAAAAGATATTTTGAAGAATGTTGGTAACCAAACAACATTAGAGATCATTGGACAAAAAAAAAAAAAAAACACTGAGAAAATATCTTCTTTTGTGTTCAGTCAGTTTTGGAAGGCGAATAAATGTTCATTTTTGTGTGAACTATCCCTTAAAAATCTTGAAATTAGATGTGCGACTGTCAATTATTTCCATTTTAAATAAATAAAAAATTCATGATTATAATGACTGCATTATTTAAGGCAATTCTACATTAAAAACTACATTTTCATTTCTGAGAAAAACAGAAATGAAAAAACTAATATTACGGTAAATGGTTTTGATTTATATGACAATAGCGTTTAATCAGTTATAAGGGACCTATTATGCCCCTTAAACAAGATGTAATGTAAGTCTCTGGTGTCCCCAGAATGTGTCTGTGAAGTTTCAGCTCAAAATCCCCCACAGATCATTTATTATAGCTTGTCAAATTTGACCCTATTTGGGTGTGAGCAAAAACACGCTGTTTTTGTGTGTGTCCCTTTAAATGCAAATGAGCTGCTGCTCCTGCCCCCTTTCCAGAAAAGGGCGGAGCTTTAACAGCTCAACAACAACAAAGCTGGAGAATCTTACGCAGCCAAAATGACGATTTTCAGTAACGGTGTTCCATATAAATATCAACATCTACACCAAATTGCATACTTTTCCTCCTTAAGTATGGGCTCCACTTCCATAAAAGCCTGATGTAGTAAAAAAAAATGTGTGTATATAATATATATATATATAGTCTAAAGATTCAATAAACTGTTCCATTTCCTGACTATTATTTCATGTCAGGCTTCACAGGCTTAAAACAGAATACAAAAAAGTTCCCCTAATTGAAGACTGAATACTGCAAACTCATCCACTTCTATAACACAATGGGATGTGGGCAATATTAGCCTAAATACAAAAAAAAATGCATGGATGCAAACATTACAAATCCTCTAGAAATAGTTCAAAACAAGCACCTTTGGCATACTATACTTTATCGTCAATAGTATAGAAACCACTTTCTAATAAATGGCTTTGGCTATTGCAATAATTCCAGATTATCACCAGTAAATAATGTCTATATGGATGTTGCTTTGTGCTCAGGCGTATCATACTGGAATAGAGAAACACACTGCATAAACTGTTGCAACAGAGTTGAAAGCACGCTGTTCCCTAGAACGTCATTACATGCATTGCAGTTTGTCCTCAGTGAAATCACTGAAACCTGTTAATTAGAATCTGTGCATGCTTTTGGCCATTTAATGCATTTTCATCATCATTTTCATTTTCATACATGTAGTGTGCATACTGGGATTCATTCCTTGTTTGCAGCCACAATATCTTTAAAAAGCACGGTAAAATAGAAAATATATAATAAATTAAAAAAGTGCTTACATGAGTGTGTTTCAGTGCAGGTGCATCATAATGAACTTTACCTTGTTTTCTTGTTGCATCTCAGAAGTCCTGAATTTCTCCACCAAGTTGTCATGGGATTTGGTTGGACTGGTCACAGTGATCAGCCTCTACAGCTGTCCAGTAACGTCCAGCAGTTTCCTCACAGACGTGGCACATATGTAGTACAGACCACCATCCTGTCCCCACCGCAGCACCATCTGCCTGAGCGAGCTAATGAGCCTACCTGCTAAGAAGAAACCCTTCATTAGATGCTGAATGGACGTGAAGTACCATATGTGTAAATGAACTGGTCACTGAGGGCTTTTTAGATCTTTATTATGCCTTTTCTTTACAGAAGAACTCACACTGTTTCCCTCAGCACATCATTCACTTCCCACTGCTTCTTTTATTTATGCTTTGTTGATTTTTTCCCCAGTTTTTATTTTGCTTTTCTTTTCTTCATCTCTGTTATTCTTGGTGGTGCTTAATGCAAGCTTTCACCTGGTGAATGCTAAAACAGGTGCACAGCTCTGGTTTGGGTCTCACATCTAAAGACCTGTTTTATCATTGAGAATTATCACTCTTTCAACTTGATCCAGTAGAAAACATACTAGCAACACTATAGCAACCAAACAAAAAACAGCACAACCATAGACTGCAACAGTTGAGTTCCAGAAGTAAAAATCCCATACATTTTCTACATAGGAGAATTAAATTTGGACGATAACAAACCTTTACATAGAGACCTACTGTGAGCTACAAGGTTGGTTAAAAGCAGAACTGCAAGTAAGTGAAAAAATGTATATATATATTATATATATATATATATATATACCGTGACTTTTTTTAACCGAGTATGATGGGTGGTGCATCATGTAAAAAAAATGTGGCCAATGCAGTTACGTTGAATAGGTTTATAGCTAATATGCGAGACGCTCGCGTTCTCAGTGTTAGTTTGCTCATTTGTTTGTTCATGACAAATAGCAACACAGCGAAAAGTATTTCTAATATGTTGACCTTTTATTGAGAGTAGCCCATATTTACCTGTTGAGACGTGCGACGAAGGCGCGACATGCGAAAGGTGCGTTTTCAAAATATGCTGTATTTTTGTAATCCACTAGGTGTCGCTAGTACAAACAACATACTTCACCTTTAAATGTATCAGATATGAGTCAACAAATAAAAAACACCATTGCGTCAATCTAAATGTATGCCAGAAGTATTTTTTAAATTAATAATTAAAAATAAGTATATCATAATGAGTATTAGCAGCCTATTATAAATAAAAAATAAAATGTAATTATAATAAATATAAGCAGGCTATAATAAATACAAACCCGATTCCAAAAAAGTTAAGACACTGTACAAATTGTGAATAAAAACAGAATGCAATGATGTGGAAGTTTCAAATTTCAATATTTTATTCAAAATACAACATAAATGACATATCAAATGTTTAAACTGAGAAAATGTATAATTTTAAGGGAAAAATAAGTTGATTTTAAATTTCATGGCATCAGCACATCTGAAAAAAGTTTGGAAAAGGCCATGTTTACCACTGTGTGGCATCCCCTCTTCTTTTTATAACAGTCTGCAAACGTCTGGGGACTGAGGAGACAAGTTGCTCAAGTTTAGGAATAGGAATGTTGCTCAACTGTCTTAGGTCTTCTTTGTCGCATCTTCCTCTTTATGATGCACCAAATGTTTTCTGTGGGTGAAAGATCTGGACTGCAGGCTGGCCATTTCAGTACCCGGATCCTTCTACGCAGCCATGATGTTGTAATTGATGCAGTATGTGGTCTGGCATTGTCATGTTGGAAAATGCAAGGTCTTACCTGAAAGAGACGACGTCTGCATGGGAGCATATGTTGTTCTAGAACTTGGATATACCTTTCAGCATTGATGGTGCCTTTCCAGATGTGTAAGCTGCCCATGCCACACGCACTCATGCAACCCCATACCATCAGAGATGCAGGCTTCTGAACTGAGCGCTGATAACAACTTGGGTTGTCCTTGTCCTCTTTAGTCCGGATGACATGGCGTCCCAGTTTTCCAAAAAGAACTTCAAATTTTGATTCGTCTGACCACAGAACAGTTTTCCACTTTGCCACAGTCCATTTTAAATGAGCCTTGGCCCAAAGAAAACGCCTGCGCTTCTGGATCATGTTTAGATATGGCGGTAAATGGAGTTTTAGCCGGCAACGGCGAATGGCACGGTGGATTGTGTTCACCGACAATGTTTTCTGGAAGTATTCCTGAGCCCATGTTGTGATTTCCATTACAGTAGCATTCCTGTATGTGATGCAGTGCCGTCTAAGGACCCGAAGATCACGGGCATCCAGTATGGGTTTCCGGCCTTGACCCTTACGCACAGAGATTGTTCCAGATTCTCTGAATCTTTGGATGATATTATGCACTGTAAATGATGATAACTTCAAACTCTTTGCAATTTTTCTCTGAGAAACTCCTTTCTGATATTGCTCCACTATTTTTGGCCGCAGCATTGGGGGAATTGGTGATCCTCTGCCCATCTTGACTTCTGAGAGACACTGCCACTCTGAGAGGCTCTTTTTATACCCAATCATGTTGCCAATTGACCTAATAAGTTGCAAATTGGTCCTCCAGCTGTTCCTTATATGTACATTTAACTTTTCCGGCCTCTTATTGCTACCTGTCCCAACTTTTTTGGAATGTGTAGCTCTCATGAAATCCAAAATGAGCCAATATTTGGCATGATATTTCAAAATGTCTCACTTTCAACATTTGATATGTTATCTATATTCTATTGTGAATAAAATATAAGTTTAAGAGATTTGTAAATTATTGCATTCCTTTTTTATTCACAATTTGTACAGTGTCCCATTTTTTAAAGTATTGATTAACATCCTCTGATAGTTACAGTAGGACTAAGTTTTCATAAAAAAAAAAAAATTCTCTATGGAGAAAATGAAATACTATGAAAAATAGTTTTAATTATGATTTTTTTCAAAATCAATTTGGCTAAGTCTAGTTAGTTTTGTATCAAATAAAATGTGATTTTCGGTGATCAAGATCTGTCCGCAGCTCATTTTTCCTCTTGGGCGAGTGATCCGCTCACAGCTTATCCTGCCTATGAAATCCGCCATAGGCCAGCAAACCAATGAGAAGTCGTGACAATGATGATACTCCATAACAAAAGCGCGAAGGCACATAAGCTGCTGTAGATCAGCTTACCCGGAAGTCTCCGTAACTGGCAGATTTAAAGAAAATTACCATTGTTTGGCAAATAAATAAATTACGGACAGATACGCATTACCAATGTAGGCTTTATGGTACCTCAAACAAGGGATTTAATAGTAATTTATAATGTTAATATTAGTTGCAGTTCACAAATGGCTTGGGTATGCAGAGCATTCATAGCATTATTAACTGTCCCACCCCTCATATTTATATATATATATATATATACATATATATATATATATGTATATATATATATATATATATATATATATATATATATATATATATATAAAATACAAACCTTTGTTAGATACGATGAATCACGATTATTTGATTTTACCACAATATATGTGTGTGTGTATTATATTATGTGTGAAATCATAGCTGGCTGGTATGGATCATGGCTCATTACTCTTTAACGAATACTTTTTAAAATCTCTATGGGAAAAATAAATGGGAAAAATACTTACCACTATTGCACAGAAACAATCAGAATACATGGGTAAACAAATAGCATTGCCCTGGCAACGACCTCATTCTAGCAACCACACAGCAATGTGCTAAAAAACACTCAGAATACTTTTTAATCAGCTAGCATCCCCCTAGCAACAATCCAGAACATCCTAGAAACTGCACAGCAACAAACTAAAAACCACTATAGCAACCTCATACTGCAAAAAGTCACTCCGAACACAAAAAACACTCACATATTCTTCAAAGAAGGCTCTTCATGTCTTATTTTCTTTGTGAACCTGCAGCATTAAAACTGGGTTAAATGTGCCATCGAAAGTAGTAAAACATATCTAGGACAGGCCTGGTATCACATTAACTGTGTTTTTCCTCTTAACCATAGTCATTGTTTGCCATTAAACTGATTCATATCTGATAGATTACACGCATATAAACACTCACATCTAAATAACGTGCAATCACAGAACTGCCTCTCTCTCTTGACAGGAACCCTTTAATTGGACCAAAAGAAAACTACAGCATTGAGAGAGATCTTGTGCACAGAATCAGTACGGGTCATTTTCTCATAACCTCAGGAAAAGAGCTCCACGAGGTCTCCGTGTGTGTGTGTGTCTTTGACAATGATGCTACGACTCTCATTAACTTGATGCCGGAGGTTAACTGGAGTCACACTGTAGCTTTTGTGTAATCGTAAAGCCACTTCCTCTCAATTCTTCATGTCAGTGCGGGTTTGGATCAGGTCCAGAATTTAAAAAAACGCAGGCCGGTGAAAAATGGTCTGCGCCTGAGCACCTGCAGAGCAGAAGAGCGGGGACGGTTCCAGGAACAACCATATTAACAATAACTGCTATTAGTTTTGTATAAAAACACTGCATCATAATGTCTAATGCATCTTAACATTATGAAGTGGCTCTTATGGTTATAATGCGAGTCATTATTTATGATTAATGGTGCAATAATTCTTTCTTGTAAACATAATACACAATGCATCACAAAAATATTATTAGCTGCGTGAGGGAGTTTGTGATGCAGCTGACGGAGTCACAATATTTCCAAATAACAATATTCTCAATGACTGAATTGCACTAAAATGTTATATTAATACAGTTTGCACATTTAAAATGCCATTCATGATTACAGTTTTACACTTGTAAATATTTAAAGGGGTGATTATGATTTCTCTTTTTTAACTTTAGTTAGTGTGTAATGTTGCTGTTTGATCATAAACAACATCTGCAAAGTTACGACGCTCAAAGTTCAATGCAAAGGGAGATATTTTCTTTTACAAAAATCGCTTTTTAAGAACTACAACAAACGGCTGGTAGGGACTACAACGAGCTTCTTCCTGGGTTAGTGACATCACAAACCCCAAAATTTGCATAAACCCCGCCCCCGAGAACACACAATAAAGCGGCTGAGGCCATGTTGGGCTGCTTTAGAGAAGAGGAAGAGTTGTTGTAGTAGAGTGTTGTTGTCATGCCGTCATTTTACACCGGACTGCTTCACAAACGAGGGTCAATTCAACACAAAAGATGAACATGACGGCACATGCTAGTGGATGAGTTGAATCAACTCCACAGCAACTACATAAATTTATCCACTAACCATTCAGAAACATCTTAAAGTTGAAAACTTCTTCCTGAGTCTCTCCATCAGTGTCGACTCCGGTTTGAACAATGTAAGGCTGAACACTGTTACTGACAATCCTCATTTTGGCTGCGTGAGATTCTCCAGCTTTGTTGTTGTTGAGCTGTTAAAGCTCCGCCCTCTTCTGGAAAGGGGCCGGGAGCAGCAGCTCATTTGCATTTAAAGGGACACACAAAAACGGTGTGTTTTTTCTCACACCCATATAGGGACAAATTTGACAAGCTATAATAAATGATCTGTGGGGGATTTTGAGCTGAAACTTCACAGACACATTCTGGGGACACCAGAGACTTATATTACATCTTGTGAAAGGGGGCCTAATAGGTCCCTTTTAAAATGTACAAATTAATGTTGCATTTGCAAATAGTAAATCACTTGAGGCTTAAAATACATTACATATGAAAGCAGAACATTTTAATAGCATATATGATGTCGTATGCTATTCAAGACTGTAGTATTTCTGAATAATAGCCTATATGATTATGATAGCTTAAAATAGGGTTTGGTTTTATGAAGGTAAATGTAAGACATTTTAAAGACCTTTTTAAGACCAAGTAAAGAAAATTTAAGCAATAAATTGAAGGGAACTCAATGTTCTCAAAATGTAAGTGTCTAAAGAGAAACACAATGAGTTGTATTAGCAACACTTCAGAGTTTGACAATACATTTTCCAACAGATTTTTAATACATTTTACAAACAAACAAAAAAAAAGCTCTGCTTCCAGCCATTAGAAAAAACTTTTACGGTACCTTCTGATCAGACTGCAAAAAAAGTGATGTTGTTCCTCAGTATCTTCCAGTGCAGATGTCTAAAGATTCTCAAATCAATTTACTGGAGATGCATATTGGCAAAATATGTAGTCCTGTTTTCTGTGCAAATGT
This sequence comes from Ancherythroculter nigrocauda, assembly GCA_036281575.1. Lineage (NCBI taxonomy): Eukaryota > Metazoa > Chordata > Actinopteri > Cypriniformes > Xenocyprididae > Ancherythroculter > Ancherythroculter nigrocauda. Next base: position 3,604,745 of record VTFQ01000016.1, on the reverse strand, counting down.
AAAATGAAGCGAGCTCATGATTAAACAAATATCTGCCAATGGGCTCATAAAAATCAACTTAATTCAAAGAGAAGTTTTCATAACTCATTCACAGATATTTGTTTAAATTTTTCAAGACTTCATTTTACATTTGCATCTCAAGTTGATTTAAAGATATTTAAATATTTCTATTGGAAAACAGGACAAACATACTGAGGAAGAGAATCCTTTTTTTGCAATGCATGCAACATTTAATGCCATGACTTTATGCATTTAAGACTTTCTGCTCTGACCTTTTAAGGCCTTAATTTGTGTAAGGGCAAATGAAACTTTCCACATGAGTCATTCTTTAGATGCAACAAGTTATGTGCACTTATTTTATCTTTGTGAAACCTATAAGCAGATGTGTTCTTTTGTTGGTGCGTCTTCTTTTGTCAGTGCATCTTCATAAACAGCACTTGAAACTGACTGTGTGAAACCTTGTGTTGCGATGCATCTTCTGTGTTTGGAGACAAACACCCAGGTTTTTCTTTGAGGACTGATGATTTTTGAACATTTTGACACAAATTGGTTTCAATGACAAAAAACTTGAACTGAATTACATGGTCTTATGTAAGCCTGCTTTAAAGGTGACCTATTATGCCCCTTTTCACAAGATGTAATATAAGTCTCTGGTGTCTCCAGAATGTGTCTGTGAAGTTTCAGCTCAAAATACCCCATGGATTTATTATTATACCATGTTTTAACTGACTAATTTTGAGTGGGCAAAGAAATGTGCTAATTTGGTGTGTGTGTATGTACTTTTAAATGCAAATGAGCTCGTGCTCTCCGCCCCCAAGCTCCCGATTCCAATACACTGAGGCATAAACAATAAAGGAGAAGCTCACACAGCAAATATAACTCTCAAAATGGATCGTTACAAACTGTTTGTGATGCAGCATATCAGATCAAGTAGGTATGGCATATATTTTGTGGATGTTTGCTAACATTCGATTCTGAATGAGTTTGATAGCGTGCTGCAAGGCTAAAGCTACACTGTTGGAGAGACTCAATAAGAATGAAGATGCGTTTACGAATTATACAGACTGCAAGTGTTTTTGAGTTAAAAATGAAAATAACAACATGGCTCTGGTCTCAGAGAATACAGTAAGAAACAATGGAAACTTTAGCCACATTTAATAATACATTAATAATGTGATAAGGAAACATTCAGAAAGACAATTTGCAAACACCATGAAATATATATGAAATTGGATCACGAACAGTTGGTATCAGTCCATCTTTGAGAATCAACTTCTGTGTTTTACTGAACCTCGTGTGCAGTCTAACATAGCGGTATATGAATTTATTTGGACACATTCCCTTTATAAATAAAATTACACCACTCTGTCCTAGTGGCTCAGATGCCAGGAGTTTATGGAGACTAGTTTATGTTTAAAGGTGCCCTAGAACTTTTTTTTAAAAGATGTAATATAAGTCTAAGGTGTCCCCTGAATGTGTCTGTGAAGTTTCAGCTCAAAATACCCCATTTTTTTTTATTCATTTTTTTAACTGCCTATTTTGGGGCATAATTAGAAATGAGCCGATTCAGGGTGTGTGGCCCTTTAAATCTCGTGCTCAACGCCCCAAGAGCTCGCGCTTGCCTTAAACAACATAAAAAAAGTTCACACAGCTAATATAACCCTCAAAATGGATCTTTACAAAGTGTTTGTCGTGCAGCATGTCTAATCGCGTAAGTACAGTGTTTATTTTGATGTTTACATTGATTCTGAATGAGTTTGAGGCTGTGCTCCGTGGCTAAAGCTAACATTACACACTGAAGTTGTGTTTATGAATTATACAGACAGCAAGTGTTTTATAATGAAAATAGCGACGGCTCTTGTCTCCGTGAATACAGTAATAAACGATGGTAACTTTAACTACATTTAACAGTACATTAGCAACATGCTAACGAAACATTTAGAAAGACAATTTACAAATATCACTAAAAATATCATGTTATCATGAATCATGTCAGTTATTATTGCTCCATCTGCCATTTTTTGCTATTGTCCTTGCTTGCTTACCTAGTCTGATGATTCAGCTGTGCACAGATCCAGATGTTCTGCCCTTGTTGTTGCCCTTGTCTAATGCCTTTCATAATGTTGGGAACATGGGCTGGCATATGCAAATATTGGGGGCATACACCCCGACTGTTACGTAAGAGTCGGTGTTATGTTGAGATTCGCCTGTTTTTCCTGTTTTTAAACAAATGAAATTTATATAAGAAGGAGGAAACAATGGAGTTTGAGACTCACTGTATGTCATTTCCATGTACTGAACTCTTGTTATTTAACTATGCCGAGGTAAATTCAATTTTTGAATCTAGGGCACCTTTAATATCAGTGATAATGTTTACATAGCTGAGAGAGATCACAATCTCAAGGGTCGTTCCTGTAGAGTTTTGCTCCGACCCAACTCACCTTCCTTAACGTAGCTTTAGTAATCCTGAAGACATTCAAGTGTGTGATTAGGGTTGTAGTAGCTAAACTGTGCAGGACAGTCAGCTGCACTCCAGGACGAGTGTCACTGGTACACCGCTGTTCCTTGCAAAAGCAAAATGGCAGCGCTGTGGGTGGAAACATACAGATTAAGGGGTGATAATATGCTGCGTTCCAGGCAGGTTTTTGAGCCCGTAAGTCACAACTTTAAATCACGACTCGCGACTTGTAGCGTTCCAGGAAAGTCACGCCAAACTGCGTAAAAGTGTAAACAATCCAACATGGCGGACCATATGGGGCTTATGCTCATTAACAATAATTTCTATGCCAAAGGTGCTTACTCCTTGCTTATATGAGGGAAACAGAGGAGGAAAACGGCGCATAAGGCAAGAGAAGCTGTTATACCTTTTATTTTACGTTATTTTACCGTGCACTTGCATAAACACTGCATCCATAGGGGCTGCCATTGTTGTTTCGCGGGCTATGTGACGTCAGAACCCGTAACTGGGAGTACATCGATCTGGTACGAGTTCACGGGTGGGAAGTCACGGCTTTGACTGCTGTTCCAGTGCACTTTCACGGGTAGAAGGTTGGAAAAACACGGGTTACGGGTTGCCTGGAACGCGGCAATATTATAATAAAATCAATTTCCTACGTCACAAGGGCAGCGAAATCTGAACGGCTCGTTTATTCACATGCTTGCAGAGAAAGGCAAAGTAACTGGGTTGTCCTTTCTCATGTTTTATGGGTTGGCAGATGCACCGGGGACCCGATTATAGTGCTTAAACATGGAAAAATTCAGATTTTTATGAAATGTCTCCTTTAAAGCTGAATCAACTTCATCAGTTTATTTAATAGATGAATTTTAGAATTTGAAATTGTCAGGTTAAAAGAACAGAGATATATTTCCTCTCATTTGGACAACACTGAAGCTTATTGATTGAGAAACATTTCAGAAAACAGAAACTTGTGCGTTCTGTGATCTGACCATTAGCAAAAATCATTTGAAACCTGTGGGAACAAAATACACATCATAATTTCAAAGTAATATTCTTCACTATTTTTGTTATTTGTTATTGCATAAAGTAGATAATGCACTGCCAAATATCTTCTAAAACTGCTTCAAATGTCTGTTTTGTTGGCAATAGGCGCCTAAGTGCATATAATGTAAACAACATGAACGAAGTGAATTTATAAATTCATTTTTCATCATTCACTATACGCTATATTCATTATAGTGATTCAAAAGTTATCCAGGGATAATGCTATGGTGTATTGTGTGTGTTTAAATACATTTGTTTAGCTGACCATTGATAGCTTGCAGACGATCGCTACACAAAAGCTGCGCGTGCTCGTCACTCTTTAGCTCCGCTCACACGGCATGCCTCCAGGAGCTCGGCTGTTTTCGGAAAAACTCAGTACAACATTTGTATCTTTTATAAATATGATAAAACTCAATGAGATATGAGATATGAAGGGTGCACTACTATTCTATAGGTACTCAAGATTAACATGAGATTGGAAACTGTGTGTGATACCTACCCTTCAAAAGGAAATGACAGACGTTAAAAAAAGCATGCAACCACATGCAAACATGCTTTACAAATGACATTGCTTCCTGTTAAAAATCCCATCTAAAAATATATTTTTAATGCACAACAACCTATCATTGTTCTCCATTACGTACTATGTCTACCGCAAGTGTACAAGCTATAGGGTAGACCGAGGCTAGTTGTCAAGCTTTGTGTTAAAGGCACAATATGTAAGACTTTTGGATTAAAATATCCAAAAACCACTAAAACAGCGTTTTGATGACTTGTGTACTTACATTATCTCAGATGTTTCCAAGAACACAAAAACGTTTGTGTTGTTTACATTTTATTTACTTGCGTGCTGATTGCCAACAAAACACAGACATCTGATGCAGCTTTACTCACCAAATAAAGGCCATACTTGAAAAAAATTCTGCGAAACATGTCCACAACCGGAAGGGGATCTGCAAATCCAGCGTCAAACTGGGACTTGTTTACAAAGCATTCATCACTGAAATCCTGGGAACAAACAAACATACGTGCACAACTCCGTTGCTGCCCCAGAAAAACAAACTTCATCCTCTGTTCCATTAACACTGGGTTCTTTGAGAAGCTGAAAAAAGGTCATCTTTCCTTCACAACCATAAACACACTCCTTCGGTGACAGGAGCTGCGTCTCATTTTGGAGGCTGCATCCTCTGGAGGTCACATTTGTAGGCTGAATACTTCATCAAGGATGTCTTATTGAAGAAAAGTAACCGTAATAAAAATGATTATTCATTGTGAGGTGCAAAATACTGTAATTTATTTCTTACTTTGCAATCTAATGGTTATTTTTCTTACATGAGACCGATGATGTGTGCAGCCTTCAAAGGGTGCAACCCCTGAATTGAAACACAGCCATTGCTGAAAAAATCTCTCAGCTTCTGTATCCCGAATTAAATGCATTGATGGGCATACTCTTGCTCTTGCTCTGGGTGATGTGTGTGTGTGTGTGTGTGTGTGTGTGTGTGTGTGTGTGTGTGTGTGTGTGTGTGTGTGTGTGTGTGTGTGTGTTTGTGTGTGTGTGTGTGCACGCTTAGAAGTGCCTTTACAAAGAATTCCACCCTTTTATGATGTCATAAAGGCCATACTTGAAAAAAATTCTGCGAAACATGTCCACAACCGGAAGTAGTATATTTGGCACAGATATACTCTGTCATATGTCCAACTCGTGTTTTGAAACTTTGGCCATGTTTAGCATGAGAATGCAACTCTTTAACAGTGTAAATAAGTCAGAATGCATGAAATAGCATTACACCCCCTCTTTAATATATTATGTTTTACTAGACAAGGGAACAACTGTTTTGATATATTTATAGACAGACAACTAATTATTGTTATATAGCTCAACAAGTTTAGTCTTATTGTTTGAATCTTATTTTCTTGATGAGTATCATGTTTTTTTTTACCATGCTTTACAGAAAAACACTATTTTGCAAAGTGGCTAACATAGCATCATCAGATGCAGCTTTATTTTTAGTAACAGTAATACAGCATTTTCTGACATGACAACCTTGTCTAATCGGACAATATCAATATTTTAAACGAGAACAAAAAAATGGCACTTTTAAGGTGTTGTGGGAAACAACCATGCATGTAACCAAGCTGTTGTTTGAAAAATACCTCACAGTTAGTCACATGTTATAGTAGTTCCGGTCTAATATATGGTGAAAATGTGTTCTCGGTTTAATCTTTCATTTCCCTTTCTGTTTGTGCAAACTGAATTTTCCCACATAGAGCAGGACATTACTTTAAAAAGCAGAACATTCACACTTTATTAGCACTTTATTGTGGGCTTGTAATTACATGTGAAGCTAAAGAGAGTGCTTGTGGCTTTGCATTACCTACGCGAATGAATTTGTCGCCACAGAGAGAAGTGTGAGAAAACCATGTCCTGTAGGGTCAGTTACCATCACTGACAACAAGAGGAACTTCCCACATTGCATAAACGTCCCTCATACTGGCGTAAAACCTCTCCTAAATGTTAGTTATGATCTGAGCTGATTCAGACGGGTGTAACTGACCAGGATGAGTTTACCAACCAGGGAGCAATGTGAAGGATGGAGTCCGGCGCAGGTGGCCAGCTTTCTGATTCAGGTGAGCAAATAATTAAATGTGTTAACTAGACATGCAGGCAAAGACATTTTATCCTTTAAACTATTTTTGTTGTTTTATCTAGTGCAAAAAAGGATGAAGTGATGTTTATTCATGAGTATGTAAATGAAGTGAAGCTTAATTGTGTTTGTTCACAGAACAACATGAAAGACTGTGCAGATGCAGTAAAACGAAACAGGATTGACGGCTGTCGGTTTCTGGTAGGTTCCTTTCTTGGTCAAATGTTCTCTTTTGGTCAATATTGTTATTTTGCAGATGACATATTTAGCTAAATGTAATCTGTGTTCTCATCATTAACATTTGATTCCATTAACCAAGTCCACTAATCATATATTTTAGATACAATCAGTGCTTTTTTAAAAACTCTTTCATATGGGGAAGTTAGCAATGTATAATGATGAGCAGAGTTAGTATGACTCAAACATCCTGCTGTGGCTTCTATAATGGATTTGCATTGATCTTAGACAAGCGTGAGCTATTTATTGTTTAACGTGGTCTGAGAAAACAGATGATGTGCTGAAACTGGAAACAGGTTTGGGTGAGACTGACTGAAGAGCTGTTTGGAAAAAACAGTCATTATATTTGCAGTTCTGTTTGATGAAACAGAAATTACACATTTCACAACATTAATGTGACACATTTACAAAGATACTGGATATTCAATGAGAGGGAAAAAAAAATGAAGGAATGAAATCACATACATACCGACCCAAATGATGTTATCAGTCCAACTTTGAATTTATGAACCTCCTCCGTGAGCACCGCACTGTAAAAAATAAATCCATAAAATAACGGAAAAGTACTGGCAGCTCATTACCTGGACATTATCCAGTAATTTTACGGATGTTTCCATTAACCCTAAACACAACTCAATGAAGTGCAAAATTCTAAATATTGATAAAAGGCCTGTAAAAAAATAAATACAGAAAATTCCGTTAAATAGCACAATGTGCCCTATATTTACATATTTTTTTTGAGAGCGTATATATTCCAAATGAACTCAATTCAGCCCGAAATCTATGAAAATCTGTTAAATCCAAATTATGTGTGGGTATCAATGTTTGTTGGATAGTGTGTAGAAGGCATGTGTGTAGTTTTGTGACAATGCAAAATAAAATAAAATAAAATAAAATAAAATAAAATAAAATAAAATAAAATAAAATAAAATAAAATAAAATAAAATAAAATAAAATAAATTTCAGCCCGAGACACTAGATAAAAAATAAATTAAAATAAAAATTTTAGCCTGAGATACTAGATAAAAAAAAAATAAATAAAATAAAAATTTTAGCCCAAGACACTAGATAAAAAAAATAAAATGAAAATAAAAATTTCATCCCGAGACACTAAATAAAAAATAAAATGAAATACAAATTTTAGCCTGAGACACTAGATAAAAAAAATTTAAAAAAATAAAAAAACATTTTTAGTTTTATATTTTAGATAAAAAAATAAAATGAAAATAAAAATTTCATCCCGAGACACTAAATAAAAAATAAAATGAAATACAAATTTTAGCCTGAGACACTAGATAAAAAAAATTTAAAAAAATAAAAAAACATTTTTAGTTTTATATTTTAGATAAAAAAATAAAATGAAAATAAAAATTTCATCCCGAGACACTAGATAAATAAAAAATAAAATAAAATACAAATTTCATCCTGAGACACTACATAAATAAAAAATAAAATAAAATAAAATTTTTAGTTTTATATTTTAGATAAAAAAATAAAATGAAAATAAAAATTTCATCCCGAGACACTAGATAAATAAAAAATAAAATAAAATACAAATTTCATCCTGAGACACTAGATAAATAAAAAATAAAATAAAAATTTTAGCCTGAGACACTAGATAAAAAAATAAAATTTCAGCCCGAGACATTATAAATAAAAAAATAAAATTTCATCCTGAGACACTAGATAAATAAAAAATAAAATAAAATAAAATAAATACTTAAATATAAAATAAAATAAAATAAAATTAAATTAAAACTTATTACCTGTTCTGATGATTTTTTTTTTTTAATCTCATTTAAAGTATGTTGAAAATGAAATACATCGTTCCTCATTTTTGCTTTGTTGACTCAGCAAAGAGCAGACATGGTGTTATGACAAAAAAGAAAACTTACGGCCTCCTTTTTTTCAGAACCTACTTCCTAAATACTAATTGGCCAAAAGTCCAGTCATTTGATTTACTGGAAAAAGGCCTTTTCTTTCACTTGTAGGCTAACAAGTGTTAATATGGCAATGGAAGTTGTTGAAGTAGCAGCGTGCCGCATGTTTTAGACATGTTTAGACATCACTCCCAGTGTCCTCCTGAATGGGTGCTAAGGGCATATATTAGATATCTTTGCATATTCATGGCATTTATGCAGTAACCATCTGGTGAAAGAGTCTGTAGATCACAGGAACGTCTCCTTTGACACTCGGCGAGTGTGTGCTGAGAGCGTGATGTGCCGTTTGTAAACTCTGCACACAACATGATGACTTTCACTACAGTGTTGGGGAGTAAATTACCAACAATACTTTACTGCATTTTTCTGTTGAAAGCTATAGCAAGATACTTCATCAACAAGAAGCAGAGTTCATAAAACAACCGAATGATGTCATGAGCTGCTTGCAACTTCAAAAGCAGTTTTCAATTGCTCTGGTTTCAGATCAGTTTGAAAGATGAAATGTGTCAACACTGTGTCCTGGAGTCTCTTGTCTTTGAGTTGTGTTTAGACTGAGCACTTGGTCAAACTTGGTGATCTTGTGGTTCTTGATATTTTATTCCTCAGATGTCTCTGACTGCTTTCAGACAGTTTTGGACTGAGTTGCAAAAGCAAAGGGGCGAGTGGATGTGGGACTCGAGGGCCCTCGCGGAGCCGAGCTGAGACTCTGTGCGCCGCTTATGTGAAAGCTGAGCTTTTTAATATGCAGCTGTGATTCCAGGTCTCTCTCTCTCTCCAACTCCTGGAAAAACTCTACATAAATAATTCACCTCAGCAAGCAGCATCCAAGGAGGTGCCCAGGCGAAATATTCGATATTTTATTCTGTGTCAAAAGGCTAAGCTTGATTTTAGGCAGGGTGATTTTCTTGTCTTTGTCTCTGCAGAGTTACAGAGATTCGGAGAGCTCAACCTCTTGCATTTGTCTCTATTAGATCCTTCAGATACTTACGAAAGATTCTTCGCTAAATTCAGCTGTCAGGGGTTTTGATGAGTAATGCGAGTATTACTCTGAAAGCAGAAAGATATGTGATAAACATTTTTATTTATCGCTCAATATTTGAGTTTGAGGCTAACTAATGACCTATTCTTGTGGCGTGTCAAAGTTTACATGCTTTGCAATCAAACTATAAAAAATTAAATAAGCCTTCAGCTCGAGATGCTCCAACATCTCCGTGACCCAAATAAAATAAAATAAAAGGAAATAAAAGGAAATAAAATAAAATCTTCAGTCAGAGATGCTCCAGCGTCTCCACGACCCAAATAAAATAAAATAAAATAAAATAAAATAAAATAAAATAAAATAAAATAAAATAAAATAAAAGTCTTCAGGCAGCATCTCTGTGGCCTAAAATAAAAATAAAAGCCTTCAGCCCAAATAAAAAAAAATTTTTTTTAAATTAAATTAAATTAAAAATAAATAAAATAAAATAAGTCTTCAGCTTGAAATGCTCCAGCAACTCTGCAACCCAAAATAAAATTAATTAATTAATTAATTAATTAATTAATTAAGCCTTCAGCTTGAGATGCTCCATCTCATTGACTCAAATAAAAAAAAATAATAATAATAAAAAAATAATAATAAAATAAAATAAAATAAAAAAAAATTTAATAAAATAAAATAAAAGTCTTCAGGCAGCATCTCTGTGGCCTAAAATAAAAAAATTAATTAATTAATAAATAAATTAAGCCTTCAGCTTGAGATGCTCCATCTCACTGACTCAAATAAAAAAAAATAAAATACAATAAAATAAAAAAATAAAATAAGCCTTCAGCTTGAGATGCTCCAGCATCTCTGCAACCCAATTAACAAAATAATATAAAATAAAATAAAAATAATAATATAATATAATATACAATAATAAAATAAAATTAATAAATAAATAAAATTAAATTAAATTAAATAAGCCTTCAGCCCGAGATGCTCCATCTCATTGACTCAAATAAAAAAAATTGACTCAAATAAAATAAAATAAAATAAAATAAAATAAAATAAAATAAAATAAAATAAAATAAAATAATAAGCCTACAGCCCGGGATGCCCCAGCAACTGTGCAACCCAATTAATAAAATAAAATATTATAAAATAAAACAATAAAATAAAATAAAATAATAAATGCATGGGAAAAATAACACACACATTTCCTTCAGATAATGTAAAAATTTAATTCAAACTAAAGTTGCATTAAAAGGAAACTCATAAGAGTAACTACTAAAAAGGGCAAAATGAAAGGAGGCCAAAGAATTTTAACATAAAAAAATAAGTACGTAAAATAGAGTATTTACATTATTCAGGAAAAATTAGGACATTAATCATCTCTCTGTGAGTCTCAGAGGACATTTTCATCCTTCTGATGCTCTCCTTATCATTTATTAACAGTCATCAAGATCTGTCCATTTTATGACTTGTTAATATGTGCCAATACTTCAAAACACTCAGTTATGCACTTTCCACAACTCACAAAAAGTACACTTTGAGTGCATAGCACAAGGAGGTGAATTGGGACGCAGCCTGTTTCACTGCTGGGTAAGGGCTCCACCTAGTGGAAATAAGGAAAAGGCCTGTTAAGGTTTTCTGATTACACACCCTAAGTCATTTATAGAGTAGTCAAACTACTACGGAAATATCTATTGTTGCATAATTCAGTAAGCTATTACAGTATTTCCTTCCAAACATAACCAGTGTGTCCGAAAAGAAACATGAAGATGCAAAATTAGCAAGGGACATAACTTACTCACTGGATTAGTCATGGTTCCTGAAGGTACAAACTTAGCATACTAGTGTTTAAAACTTTAAGCATAAATCCTGTATCCCTAATAAAGCCAGAAAAGTTAATCGTAACAAAAAATATAAAGATCATATTTTCTTTGTTGTGTGATTTCACCTTTTTCGTCTCAACTTTTGTTACTTAGAAATCACATTCTCTAAAGTAATATGCTGTTTTCTTACTGTAATCCACTTTGCAGATTATTTAATGTTATATTATTATATTATTTAAGAGTGCAGATTCTCATCAGCTACACCAATATTCATTCATGGGGGGAAAAAAGTGATAATGGCAGAATATATTTTATTTTAATTCTATGAAACACCCTATGTCAGAGACATAATATTTTTCACAGTTGTACCTTTGCTATGACTATACGTGGCACAAAATGCAACTGAAACGCATTAAATTACAGGAAAAACAATAATTGATATAACTTAATCAAAAACAAAGCATTATAATAACAATATTTACCCATGTATACCCATTAAATATTTAAAGTGTTTCAAATAAACACTTTTGAGTGACAAAAACTGCTGAGTCAAATTCAGAAACTGACAAAAATCAGTTTCACAAAAACCAATATGCAGAAATGAATCAGTGTCCCAATTTAACTACTATTAATTTAAGCACAAATACGTCACAGAAAATGTTATTCTTGTTTCTACAAGTTTCTATTAAGCAAAGTTACTGTGTGTGTGTGTGTGTGTGTGTGTGTGTGTGTGTGTGTGTGTGTGTGTGTGTGTGTGTGTCAGAAACATTCAAACAGAGCACGACTGTCACTGAATATTACTGATTCCCTGTGTAGAAATTCACCTTGAAGCAGAGTGTGAATTACGGGGGGATTTGGAGGCTTGATCCCCCTGAAGGACATCAAAATAAGATGTTGGGGGGTCAAAGAAAGCAGTCTACCTGTAATATGAAGCTTTACCTTTAAATATGAAGATACATTTCTAGCTCTGACTGATTTAAAATCGTAATTTTGGCCACCCCCGCAAATGGGTCATACCATTAACATTACCTGAATTAAATCAAAGTCCCTTTAAGTCAAGTCATTTCACTCGACATCCATCTTTGAAACGCCTCTCGGGCATGCAAATGCAGCTCCTATTTCTTTGAATGGGGAAACATCAAATTCTCCAAAGCTGTTCACCAAGCTTTCGATTCAATTTCATATTTAAAACCACAAATGAAATCTGACAACAACTGTCTCATAAATCATGACAAAAAAAAAAAAAGGTATTTTTCAGGCTGGATCAAGCTAATGCGCATGTGCAGTGCTAAGCGCGCGCCTGACTGTTTCTATGAACTGGAGCTTCTAACGGCCGCTGCAGTGACACGATACCTTTACCAATCAGCGATTGGCTCTTATTTAGAAGGCGGGACTTATTCCGCCATATTGTGCGTTGCACTTTCTTCCATTCAAAACAATATGAGTGACGCGTCTTGTGTTATTCCATAGTCTTTGATTAAATACGCTATAAAACCACACTCATTCAGGCACGTGCTTTTCTTGCATGGATTTGAAGTCGTCATCTGGTTGGTTGAATTTTACAGGATGTTCGGAGATCGCGTTCTTTAACGGTCCACCTGGAAACAAATGCATTAACGCCAAACCCCTTTGTGGAAGAAGAAGGTTGTCATGTTTACAACTGTGACAATGAACGCTTACCAGGATCAACTAAATGCAGGATTTCCAAAAAGATGTGAAGTTTGTAAATTATTCATTCTTGAATTAATAATTTATTAGATGCACGCCGGTCTGTTATTGTAGGGACATCAACTTTACATTTTCACACCCCTAAACATGACGTGGAACTGTGATTGGTTGCATTACATGTCAGTCAAACATCCTCTTGGGCGGTCCAATGAAAGCTGTGATAGGCTGCGTTCCACTCCACTTTTAGACACACACTCGCGAACTTCCCTAAACACTTCCCCTCGGGGGAAATCCTGCCGCCATTTTGAAGTGTGTTTCACTTCGTGAAGTGGACGAGGGAAGTTTATATGACCCTCGTCCCCTCGATTTTGACCGAGGGAGCGAATCTACTCCGATGTACACTTCAAGCAGCTCTATATCCCACAATTCAACTTGATTGTGAGGTCACAGCAGATCTCGCTTAACTGAAGTGTATGATATATTATTTTGAGAATTAATTGCATAATAGTGTATAATATATTAATTATGTTGAGATTTAATCACATTATACTTGTAGCTACCTTATGTTCACAGTCAAAGTTTATACTATTGATTTTTTTTTCGTTTGTGTAATTTTATTTTTCTCCAACAGCTCATAGGATTTTATATATTTTCTCTAACAACTTATGCATATAGAATGGTGCATTAAACAAATTCATAAGGGAAAAAAGGGGTTTAAATAATAAATCAGCTCCATAGGGAATTCCAAGTGATCAAAGGTTTAGTGTGTTTCGTTTAAACCTTATTCCACCAGTAGTGGGCACTCATGCAACACAAGCAATGACGCACATCCGAGTCCACGAGACGGAGGGAAGTTAGCGAGTGTAGGAGTGGAACGCAGCCATCGAGTACCTTTTGAAAGTATCTTAGCACGTCAAATAATGATTGTATCAATTACATTTTTACACCACTAGGTGGCAACAAGTGACTGTTAAAAATGTATTCGGCATTGAATCATTCATTCAAGAGATTTGTTCAAAAATGATTCATCCAGTAATTGAACAACTGAAGCATTTATGAATCATTCATTCAAACCGATTTTTTTAAATAATTCATTTAAATGAATTAAACATTTTTAAATAGGCTGCAGTAATTAAAGGGTTAGTTCACCCAAAAATGAAAATAATGTCATTTATTACTCACCCTCATGTCGTTCCTTATGTCGACCTTCATTCAGAACACAAATTAAGATATTTTTGATGAAATCCAATGGCTCAGTGAGGCCTCTAATGCCAGCAATGTCACCGAACCTCTCAAGATCCAGAAAGCTACTAAAAACTTATTTAAAACAGATCATGTGACTACAGTGGTTCAACCTTAATATTATGAAGCGACGAGAATACTTTTTGTGTGCCAAAAAAACCCCAAATAATGACTTTTCAACAATATCTAGTGATGGCCGATTTCAAAACACTGCTTTGAAGCTTTATGAATCTTTTGTTTCGAATCAGTGATTTGGATTGTGTATCAAACTGCCAATCATGTGAATCAAATGAATCGTAAAGCATCGGATTTCATCAAAAAATATCTTAATTTGTGTTCTAAAGATGAACGAAGGTCTTACAGGTGTAGAACGACATGAGGGTGAGTAATTAAAGACATAATTTTCATTTTTGGGTAAACTAACAATTTAATATTTTGTCAGAAGCTCTAGTAAAAATTATGATATTTTGTTTGGCTTTCATCTGGAGAATTCATCTGATCTTTAGCAGGTCTTAAAATTTGGAAAATAAAACCTCAGATGAACAACAACACATGACTTCTCACACTGTGTCAGTATTTACTGAACAAAAATAAAGCCATGAGTCACAAACTAAGTACACCCTATGATTCAACTGCATATAGATCCACTTTTTACAGAAATAACTTAGTAATCATTTTCTGTTTGACTTCATCAATCTCTCACATCGTTTTGGAGGAATTTTGGCCCAATTTTGTTGTTTTGTTTTGTTGTTTCTTTTTCAGACTCTGTCGGACGGTGACCTCAACAAGTTCAGCCTCATTCATCGGCCGTAAGGAATCAGTTTCTGTTCTATTTCTACACTAACCTCTCCACCCAGTTGCCTGTTTGTAGAAACCAGCCGTAAATTCCCAGTATTTTTTCTCATGTGTTCCTCATTGGGCAATGATTGTCTGCAGCAATGAGGAAACTGTCTACTAGTTTTACTTACACACACAAACTGGGTTTCTAACAAAATATTTTCACTACTAATATACTATAAGATATAGGAAGTTTAGCATTAGCAATAAAAAAATGGGTAATGCTTTACCTAAAGCCTATTATGTATTGATTTTTTGATGCATTAATTATGCCTTGTAATGCACCTTATAATGCATTGTATGATCTTATGAATTATTGTAACCACATATTTATTGTTACACCTTTAGAAAGTTTAATGCATAATCTACAAATACTATAATGCATTTTAACTTTGGTTTTATTAATGAAAAGATATAAATGCATTATAAGTTAACGTATGAATTATGAATAATGGCTTTAAGTTCTGCAAAGAAGTATGTAGTTGTCACAATATCTACAAATACATTAGTACAGTTACTATATTATAACGTTGGTTTCATTGACCAACAGAGAAATACTATTGCAACCAAAAATAAAGCACACACTTTCACTAACCTTTTCAAAACCTTTTAAGAAAAGCCATGCAGTTTGTTACATATCCATGGAGAAAAATACTTAGCTGGGAATAAATGTGTTAAATTATTATTACAAATGCATCAGAAGACCAGAGAAATAATACAATTCATTGAGAGAAACCATTCATAATTATTATTAGGCATAAAAAGGCTGTACAAAGCACAGACGGAGAACTGAGAATACAGAGATTCAAGAAATAGCAAAATTTCATTGAACTGAATCAGTTCAGAGTGACTTCACTCTAAATATAGAGGTAACATGACGTTCAACGGTAGTTTCAAAATCCTCATTACGAACCACTTCTGTGGAAAATCGCCCTCCTCTTCACAGCTGCAGCATGTGCTGCTTAACCACCGACGTCCAACACACTCATTATGAGCACTAGCTGCCACTCGACTACTAGTTCATACTAAAAACCTGATACAATCCCTATAGCTAACACAGAATGGAGCAACTCAACAAACTCAAGGCTCCTGCTACTGTTAAACTTAGGTAAGAAAATCTGTTTTGCTGCTATTTATGCTTAAGGAAGTTGTCTGTGCTTTGTTTCAATCAGATTAGCATTGGGTAACAAGGATTAAGAAGTGCTTTTTCAATGGATCTAAAAGTTTGCATTTGTCAAATCTATAATGACAGGTGTATGTTTTTAATAAAAATGTTTTTTTTTTTATCCGCATCGCTCAAATTATAGCAAATTATATTATTTACAAAATGTAAAAGCATTTAATCAGCAATAACTCCAGTGTGATTTATCAGTAACTGTACGTGACGCCAGTAAATGTGTCATGTGACTGACTTTTATTGACTGAAGTTAAAGAGTTTGAGGCTGGAATTGTGTTGAATTTCAGCACTGCTGTGAAGTTGCGTGAGGACTGTAATTATGTTCATTATATGTCTCGGTCGCCGCTGCCTCTCCTGCACAAAAAAAAAAAGACATGAAGTCACTCAGAAACTTTTTAACTTTGTATCTGATGAGCTATTAAAACCCACAATTCAATGGCGTTATGCTTGAACAGAAACGAGCTTCACAGAGCATATTAACCACTGCTTGTGTACTGATGCCTCCATCTATCTATCTATCTATCTACACCGTAAAAAACAATAAGTAAAATTTACTTAATTTTTCTTTCGCAAGTTTTTGCACGCATATTTTTTTAAGTGCATTTCAAATATGGAATTAAGTAACTCTACTTAACTAAGTTAAGTAAAATTAACAAAGAAAATATGTAATTTTAACTTGGCCAGTAAAAGGTTGAGTAATTTCTACTTTGCTGAAGTTTCTTTTGCAATACATTTTACTCAAACAATTTAACACTGAATTAAACCATGCTTTTAAAGTGTGTGCTTTACTTAGAAACATCTAAGTACATAATACAATATCTTCATATTAAAAGTAACGCAGCGCTTGAACACAGAGACCTCAGTACTTGGTTCACAATGACGATAACATTCGATGGATCGTTTTGAGTGTGAATGTGGCATTTTGAGTAGAAAATGAACTCCAAATATCACAAAATGTTAAGTTACTAAACATAACCACAAAAGCAATGATAAAAGAGTGTAAAAAAACAGCGAAAAATCAACCTCATTAATTATTCAAGACCCAGTGCATGATGGGAACACCAGTATCAGAAAAC
Source organism: Ancherythroculter nigrocauda (assembly GCA_036281575.1). NCBI lineage: Eukaryota > Metazoa > Chordata > Actinopteri > Cypriniformes > Xenocyprididae > Ancherythroculter > Ancherythroculter nigrocauda. The sequence continues at coordinate 3,587,625 of VTFQ01000016.1, read as the reverse complement.
TTGAGTAGTTTTACTTAATTTTACACTCTAAAAAATGCTGGGTTAAAAACAACCCAAGTTGGGTTGAAAATGGACAAACCCAGAGATTGGGTTATTTTAACCCAGCGGTTGGGTTAAATGTTTGCCCAACCTGCTGGGTAGTTTTATTTAAACCAACTATTGTTTAAAAATTGAAAACCAGATGCAATTAGAGGCAACAATAATAGACAAAAGGTGAATGTTTATTAATAAGCTTTAATATTTTATTAATATAAATTTAATAGTTTAATAGTTTATTAATAACAGAGTGTATAATGTTGATATTTACGCATTACTTTCTACAAGCTTGAGTACAATTGAGTACTAATATAGATAATATAGAATATAGAATTTACTTAGTTTTTTTTTACTCTAGTATCTATCTATTTGAATATCTACACTCTAAAAAATGCTGGGTTAAAAACAACCCAAGTTGGGTTGAAAATGAACAAACCCAGCTATTGGGTTGTTTTAACCCAGTGGTTGGGTTAAATGTTTGCCCAACGTGCTGGGTAGTTTTATTTAACTCGACTGTTGTATAAAAAATACTGTATTGCTTGCTTAAAATGAACCCAAAATATGCTGGAAATTAACATTTATTAATATGTTTAATAAATGAGCATTTATTAATAAGATAATGAATAATAAACAATAAACATTTATTAAATTGCTTATTAATAAATGTTCACCTTTTGATTATTATTGTTGCCTCTAGTAATTATGTGTCTGATTTTTAATTTCTCACCTATTTTGGATTCATTTTAAGCCAGACATATAGTCATTTTTAATCAGTAGTTGGTTTAAATAAAACTACCCAGCAGGTTGGGCAAACATTTAACCCAACCACTGGGTTAAAACAACCCAATTGCTGGGTTTGTCCATTTTCAACCCAACTTGGGTTGTTTTTAACCAAACATTTTTTAGAGTGTAGTATCTATCTATCTATCTATCTATCTATCTATCTATCTATCTATCTATCTATCTATCTATCTATCTATCTATCTATCTATCTATCTACAGTATATATCAGGGGTGTAACGGTTCTCTGTAAAAAAATCACACGCTTGTACCACGGTTCATCCCAAATTTGACGTCACATCTATAATATGGTTTGTTAAAAACAACAACGTGTAAAACAGACAGATGGATTCGGCTAATGTATGTTGCAGTCGATGGATATGCATTCTAGTTTCCTAATACGTTATAACAGAGATGATTAAAAGAACATGGACAAAACAGTCACTCGTTGTAAACAAATGTTCAATAACGTGCTGAAAGCTCTATGAGCAGTCATTTACGCCGCCATCACCCGACCCGGGTGTTGATAGCGCGCGACGCGAGCGCAGGTGAGACCTGAACATCTCACGTTGCTATCTGTGTATAAACTAAACTCTTTTAAACCTTTACAATTTAAACATTCATCCGTAAGACGCGCTTACGTGTGTACTCATCCAAAGCGCGTACATGGAAAGCCGTGTCACAGTGCGCAAATATTCTCGCGCAAATTCTCTTTCAAGTCTTGCACCTGAACGGACAAATTCACACAAAAATGATGTCAACATGCCCATCTTAGCAAGTATCCTAACAAACATAGTAGATTATGTCTTAACTAGAGAAAAACGAGACAGACAGTGCATGTGTATCAGTTTCAGTGTACTGGATCTTTGAATTATGTCTTAAAGGAACAGCAGTCTAATATTCCTGCTCTCTGTGTTTTTAATGTTAATCAAAGGACAAAAGATGAAGAAATTACTCACTACTCTTGACTTAATAGCTTTTGTAACTTCAATAATGTTTAATCTTTATTTAATTTATTCAAAGAAGTTTATATGCAGATTACTTTATTCAATTTCTAAAAAAAACTATTGTTAGATACCTGAAAAACCTGTAAAGCATTGTTTATTTTATTTGTATCTTAGCACTCATTTATTTATTTGTGCTGTTTCTTGTAGTTAGATTACTTGTTTTTATTTTCTTTATTTTTATTTGACAATTGTCCTATTTTTTACTGAACATCCGTGTACTTTTGCATACATTCATTTTCCTTTTTTAAACCAGAAATTAAATATGGAAAATGCGGTTTCTTCCTTTTTTTATTTTAACACTGATGAATAGAATTAACAGATACAAGCTAATTTTCCTTATGCAAGATTATTATTTTCTTAAAAATAGTATAAATGATATATAACTTGTTTTTTTAATATGTAAAAATGCTAAATTTAATTTCTAGTGTTTTTGCATCATACAGCAGATAAAAAGAAGACAATGATTAATTTTCATTCTAATTCGTTAACTTATTATGTTTTTACAATTATATTTTAACCTAAGGACCATTTCTAAACCTTATCTCTTGTTTAGCGCTCCAACACATATCAAGTTTCTGCTTGTATAGCCTATCAAACTCAGACTTTTATTTTGTATGTGATTAATCGCGATTAATCGTTTGACAGCCCTAATTGTTTTATATTTTTTTAGGATTAGGATTTGCTTTATATGCTATAGGCTACACTGATGTCCTGCTGTTCAAATTGAAAATACCCCAACATATGTCATGATGACAAAATTATACGCCAATATGTAATTTTCATGAAGTCAAAATTTTCATGCCCTTTTCCTCAGTGGAGGTTTGACATGAAATGTTTCCCAATTCTCATTGTAAGCAATGCATTACAGCTGCGTCGCTGGGACATTAACGCTTTACGTTGCTTAATCCTACAAAAACAACAACCAGCAAAACTAATTTTTCACGCATTTTATTGTCATCAACAGCATCTAAGACAACAGCAATGTGGAAAGTGGAAATACAATATTTGTATGTTTAGCATTTCTAACAGTTTTCTATAACACTGAACATGTAAGCGAGTTGCCTTAAAAACGAAAAAGGAATGGACGCAAAAGTACACAGACCCACATATACCACTCCACCCCTACTATCTATCTATCTATCTATCTATCTATCTATCTACACTCTAAAAAATGCTGGGTTAAAAACAACCCAAGTTGGGTTGAAAATGGACAAACCCAGCGATTGGGTTGTTTTAACCCAGCGGTTGGGTTAAATGTTTGCCCAACCTGCTGGGTAGTTTTATTTAAACCAACTATTGTTTAAAAATTGCTATATGGCTAGCTTAAAATGAACCCAAAATAGTTTGGAAATTAAAAACCAGATGCAATTAGAGGCAACAATAATAGACAAAAGGTGAATGTTTATTAATAAGCTTTAATATTTTATTAATATTAATTTAATAGTTTAATAGTTTATTAATATAAATCTATTAATAAGCAATTTAATAAATGTTTATTGTTTAATAATTATTCATTGAACATTAATAAATGTTCATTTCCAACATACTTTGGGTTCATTTTAATTAAGCAATACAGTAATTTTTAAACAATAGTTGAGTTAAATAAAACTACCCAGCAGGTTGGGCAAACATTTAACCCAACCGCTGGGTTAAAACAACCCATGTCCATTTTCAACCCAACTTGGGTTGTTTTTAACCCAGCATTTTTTAGAGTCTATCTATCTATCTATCTATCATTAAAAGTTTGGTGTCTGTAATTCCTGTGATCTCTTTTTTCTGAAAGAAATTAATACTTTACTCAAGGATCCATTAAACTGATCAAAACCGACAGTAAAGACATTTATATACATTTAAAATAAACTGAACTTTCTATTCATCAAAGAAAAAATAAAATGTATCAGTTTCCACAAAAATATGAAGCAGCACAACTATTTTCAGCATTGATAATAATCAGAAATGTTTCTTGAGCAGCAAATCATCATATTAGATTGATTTCTGAAGGATCATGTGACACTGAAGACTGGAGTAATGATGCTGAAAATTCAGCTTTGATCACAGGAATAAATTACATTTGACTATATATTCACATAGAAAACTGCTGTTTTAAATTCTAATAATATTTCACAATTTTCACTTACAGATCCCACACTTTTAAACAGTAGTGTACATGTGCTTTTTTTAACTCATCGTGATTTGTTTTTCAGGCAACTCCAAAAAATGGTTCAAGATATAAAAAAGAATGACGACAGCCTTTTCAACAGATTAAAAAGGTATGTTATATTCAATATACTTCTTCATGAATTCAAACACAACAGGAGAAGACAAAGTTGTCAATCAAACATTTAAATATTTCATGTTCTGAGCTTAAAGACATCAATCCTGACTCGCAGTCGGTCTGAAAACAGACACGAGGAAACATCTGGTGACTTTCCTCTCACTTCCTCTATTCATACAGAGGAATAGTCCCAAAACAGGCCATTAGGTGTGGCGTGCATGACAAAAACAATATTATTTGCAACAATAGCAAGCAATGTTATTAATGAAAGGACACCTGCTGTACAAAAACAGTCATTATAGTAACATAAAAAACCCCAAAACAGTTCTGGCTCATTCCTGATTGCAAATGCAATTACTTGCAGTGTTTGCCAAGTCAAGTATCACTGTTGCTATTGTTCATGCTTAGGGGTTTTCAAAACCTCAAGTACATGAAATTTAAATGCACTTCAAAGCATTTTTGTTCCACACCATTTGCGCTCCATACATGAATGATTCCTCATGTCTGAACTTTACTACGCAACTGTATTTACAATTTTCTGCAATGAAAATCATAAAAAGAACAGCCTAGCTTTAGTGGAGGTGTGTTATGCACAGGCAAATGACACTCACATTTTTCCTTAGGAAATGCAAATTTGCTTATGCAAATGATCAAGACAATAAAGTACACAGTTCAAACCAAATAATATTCATCAATACAAATAACTGAAACCTTTTGTTTTTTTAATTCATTCATTTTTAAGGTTTCAGACCGAACAAACGGCTAATATTCTCAAAACCGGGAGAAGTACGCTGGACCGGTATGATCAATGTTTCATTGCGTTTATGTGCAGTGAATCTAGCTCTTAAAATCCAGCATGTGTGTCTTATAACATCATTTTCTTCATCCAATCAGTAGGTGTCAATTGCAAAATATGGTGGCTAACAGTCTTTAAGGGTTCTGCTTGATCTTCTCTGTCTGTATGTGAAGAAATGGCACCACCGTAACGTCACCTTTGTGGTGTCTTTCTTTGGAACGACTTACTATAATCTGGCTTTTAACAACCGTCTCATTATTCTGTTGCATCCTGCCATTGTGCGTCTTTGCTTTTGTATGTTGTAGATTGCATGCAATTATATGATGTGGTGTTTAAACGTTGCTGACAAATGACAAATATAATCCACTCACTCACTCAGCACTATCACTAATCCACAATGTGCTGATATCAACAGTAATGAACTTTCAAGAACTTCCTGTATTTTGGGTTATTTTGTTCCAGAATAAAGAAGAAAGGACCTCCAAAAGTACCAGCAAGAGACTATCAAGGCAAGTCTCTCTGAACTACACTACAGAAAGTGAAAATGTGCAGTTGAAAAATGTGCACCTATTTCTACTTGATCATCTGACCCTTAAAAAAAGACTTTAGCTGATGTAATCCAATGCAGTCAGGTTGATTCAGCCATTTGAAATAAGCATAATATAATACAGTGGCCCTTAAAAGGCCACATTTCCACATAGTGGTAGTTCATTATAAATTCATTTATGGACCGTGTGAAAGAATCAATTATGTATTGACAAATAAACTTTCGACATTCTAAATATATTCAGTTACTGACCTCATGATGACCATGTTGTGTCATTTTTCAGGCGAAGCTCCGGATACTGAGAAGTACTCTGACTCAGATTTTGTAAGTGCGCTGGTTTACTTCAGTAATGTCACGCCTCAGCCTGATGAAGAATTCACAGTTCACTTACAGGAGAAATGTATATATATGTAACATCAGTAATCATTTAATAACTGTAGTCCATGCACATGCAATTCAATATTCATTTTTAGTCATTTAAAGTGTTAGTTCAACCAGAAATGAAAATTAGCCCTTGATTTACTCACCCTCAAGTCATCCTAGGTGTATATGACTATCTTCTTTCAGACGAACACAATCGGAGATATAAGTTGTTGAATACAGAAGGCAGTCTGGCGGAAGCTAGATATTTTACTTCATTAAATATATTAAATATATTTTTCTTACACAAACGCATCACTTCGCTTCAGAAGGCTTATATAAACCCCCCAGAGCCGTGTGGAGTATGTTTTTGGATGGATGCACTTTCTTCAGCTCATACTCGTTGGTATCGCTCATTGCCATTATAAAGATCGGATGCATCAGGATATTTATTAATATATCTCTGATTGTGTTCATCAGAAAGAAGAAAATATACACCTAGGATGGCTTGAGGGTGAGTAAAGCTTGGGGTAATTTTCATTTGAAAGTGAACTAATCCTTTAAACTAAATAAAAATAAGAAATCCTGCCTTTTTATATATATATTATCAGACATGTTTAATATATATATATATATATATATACACAGGTGCTGGTCATATAATTAGAATATCATCAAAAAGTTGATTTATTTCACTAATTCCTTTCAAAAAGTGAAACTTGTATATTATATTCATTCATTACACACAGACTGATATATTTCAAATGTTTATTTCTTTTAATTTTGATGATTATAACTGACAACTAAGGAAAATCCCAAATTCAGTATCTCAGAAAATTAGAATATTACTTAAGACCAAAACAAAGAAAGGATTTTTAGAAATCTTGGCCAACTGAAAAGTATGAACTTGAAAAGTATGAGCATGTACAGCACTCAATACTTAGTTGGGGCTCCTTTTGCCTGAATTACTGCAGCAATGCGGCGTGGCATGGAGTCGATCAGTCTGTGGCACTGCTCAGGTGTTATGAGAGCCCAGGTTGCTCTGATAGTGGCCTTCAGCTCTTCTGCATTGTTGGTTCTGGCATATCGCATCTTCCTCTTCACAATACCCCATAGATTTTCTATGGGGTTAAGATCAGGCGAGTTTGCTGGCCAATTAAGAACAGGGATACCATGGTCCTTAAACCAGGTACTGGTAGCTTTGGCACTGTGTGCAGGTGCCAAGTCCTGTTGGAAAATGAAATCTGCATCTCCATAAAGTTGGTCAGCAGCAGGAAGCATGAAGTGCTCTAAAACTTCCTGGTATACGGCTGGGTTGACCTTGGACCTCAGAAAACACAGTGGACCAACACCAGCAGATGACATGGCACCCCAAACCATCACTGACGGTGGAAACTTTACACTGGACCTCAAGCAACGTGGATTGTGTGCCTCTCCTCTCTTCCTCCAGACTCTGGGACCCTGATTTCCAAAGGAAATGCAAAATTTACTTTCATCAGAGAACATAACTTTGGACCACTCAGCAGCAGTCCAGTCCTTTTTGTCTTTAGACGCTTCTGACGCTGTCTGTTGTTCAAGAGTGGCTTGACACAAGGAATGTGACAGCTGAAACCCATGTCTTGCATACGTCTGTGCGTAGTGGTTCTTGAAGCACTGACTCCAGCTGCAGTCCACTCTTTGTGAATCTCCCCCACATTTTTGAATGGGTTTTGTTTCACAATCCTCTCCAGGGTGCGGTTATCCCTGTTGCTTGTACACTTTTTTCTACCACATCTTTTCCTTCCCTTCGCCTCTCTATTAATGTGCTTGGACACAGAGCTCTGTGAACAACCAGCCTCTTTTGCAATGACCTTTTGTGTCTTGCCCTACTTGTGCAAGGTGTCAATGGTCGCCTTTTGGACAACTGTCAAGTCAGCAGTCTTCCCCATGATTGTGTAGCCTACAGAACTAGACTGAGAGACCATTTAAAGGCCTTTGCAGGTGTTTTTAGTTTCACAATATTCTAATTTTCTGAGATACTGAATTTGGGATTTTCCTTAGTTGTCAGTTATAATCATCAAAATTAAAAGAAATAAACATTTGAAATATATCAGTCTGTGTGTAATGAATGAATATAATATACAAGTTTCACTTTTTGAATAGAATTAGTGAAATAAATCAACTTTTTGATGATATTCTAATTATATGACCAGCACCTGTATATATATATATATATATATATATATATATATATATATATATATATATATATATATATATATATATATATATAAAATAATTATAAATTACTTTGAAACGAGTAATGACTTTAGGTCAAATTCTCCATTAATACTGTTGTAAAAGCAGAACATATATAGAAACAGGAAAGACATTGATCAATATCTGTAATATTACAGGACAGTGACACATATGAGGAGCCACAGGGCGAGCATGACGACAGCTATGAGCCTCCACCGAGGTCAGAAGGTCACGGTGTGAAGCCCTTTACCGTCGGCCCGTCCATTACAAACCCCAGAGGAGAGTATGTGGGTGAGTTTCACGGCTTGATGGATCTTATCCACCTTATTTTTAACATAAGAGTGGACATTTGTAACCTGAATAAGTCGAGGCTTCCGATCTCATCGGGTTTTGGTTATTTATATTGCAAATTGTTATTTGTTATCATATTATTTTAATTTATTATCGTAATAATAAACACACTGGTTTGTAGCGCAAATTATTTTTAAAGTCAGCATGAAATCAAAACTGGCTTCATTTACTTTGTAAATTTTCATGGTCTTACTGTGAATGATTTATAAGTGCGCCTTATGTAAAATATTTGATTTCATAATCTTTTATTTAAATGTAATAACTTGACTTTTTTTGCATGATTAATCATTAAAAGATGGCTATCTCGATAATTCTCGATCTGAGAAAGCATCTAGACATGAAACAGCTTCACAAACAGTCTTTTCAACCACACAGTATCATTATTTTCGGGTTACAAATATTTAAATTATCACAGAAGTACTGGAATAAAAGTTTATATTTCGGATATAAACACTGATGTCTGCGGTAGTGATCAAAATAGAGTAAATCACTCCTGAAAGTGACTTGACGCTTCATATAATGACTGTATCGATTACATCGTTAGGTGGTGACAAAAGAGTGTTAAACTGTATGTCATTGAATCATTCATTCAAAAGATTTGCTCAAAAACGCTGATTCATCCAGTAATGAAACAAGAGAAGTATTTATGAGTCATTGAATCATTCATTCAACCTCATTTGTTCAAAAACGCTGATTCATCCAGTAATGAAACAAGTATTTATGAGTCATTGAATCATTCATTAAAGAGATTTATTCAAAAATGCAGATTCATCCAGTAATGAAACATAGGAAGTATTTATGAGTGAGTCATTGAATCATTCATTCAAGTGATTTGTTCAAAAACCCTGATTCATCCAGTAATGAAACAAGTGAAGTATTCATGAGTGAGTCATTGAATCATTCATTCAAGTGATTTGTTCAAAACCCCTGATTCATCCAGTAATGAAACAAGCGAAGTATTTATGAGTGAATCATTGAATCATTCATTCAAGTGATTCGTTCAAAAACCCTATTCATCCAGTAATGAAACAAGTGAAGTATTTATGAGTGAGTCATTGAATCATTCATTCAAATGATTCATTCAAAAACCCTGATTCGTCCAGTAATGAAACAAGTGAAGTATTTATGAGTGAGTCATTGAATCATTCATTCAACCTGATTTTTTAAAATAATTCATTCAAAATAATTAAACATTTTAAATGGATTGCAGCAATTAACATTGTGTCAGAAGCTGTAGTAAATTACAAGTTATTTTGTTTAGTTGTCCGTTCAGAATCATTGGAGAATCATGATCTCAAAATGTGATCCAGAATCGTGCCGCTCTACCAAGAACTCTTATTTTGTAATCCAGTCAATAATTGAAAATTAAGTCATGCCCTACATTTTTCACTCTGAATCTAATTTTACAAGAAAAATGAGGTGCAAACAGCATTTCATGTTGACTTTAAAAGGCTAGTTCACTGAAAACAATGTAAATTCTGCTATCATTTCCTCACCCACATGTTGTTCCAAAGCCGTACTACATTCTTCCATGGAACACAAAAGGTTTTGAAGATGTTTTGCAAAATGAAATGTCTTTTTTTTTTCTTTTTTTTTTTTTTTGGAAAGCTCCTGGTCACTGTATGGACTGTGCTTTCTTCAAAGGTTCTCCTTTTGTGTTTAACGGAATTAAAAAACATGCAATGGGTTTGAGTAACTGATGACATCATACTAAAAGGTTCAGTTCTACGAAAGGAAAGTTCTGTTAAGCAGTGATGGCACATAAAACCAGACATCCTGTGTGTTTCTACACCAGACAGCTGTCGTGGTCGGCCGGCAAAACCAAACACTCCTTTCCATCTGCAACAGAGGCACAAACCCCCGCGACCGACCCACCGCAGTCTGGCAGAGGAAGATGATGTAATAACGGCTTGCACTTTAATTTAACGCACAATAAACTCCTGATACTACAACACTCACTCTCCTCTGTTCAGGGCGATTACATTGAGCCAGAGGACGAAATGGATGAAGATAATTACATTGACCCCACTGAGAAAACACTAACAAGTGAGATGATAAAGAAACGCTTATGCAAGGCGTTTAAAACGTTGTAGCACACTGAATTATTTTTATTATTATGACTGCAATTAGTAAATCAAGCTCTAATGAGGTCTATTTACAGAGCCGGCGGTTAACAGAGGGGTCAAACCTTTTGTTCCTACTCGAGGAAACGGTCCGGGTGAGACATTATTTTTCAAGAAGTGCACAGTTTCATAAGATTTCTTTGATCAAATATTGAAACCACATATATTGCTTTTCAGATTTCTATGAGGTTCCTGACACGAAGGTGAGCTTTTGTTCAGGTCATGGTTATATATTCAGATCATATTTCACTGCAAAATCAAAATAAAAGAATAAGAACATGCATTGTGTCCAGAAAATGAAGCCAATTGGAAACATTTTCATTATAGTTTTCCCAAAATCACATTACTATAATATGTATATAGTGGTGATCCTAGTTAAAATCAGCATAAATTACAGATAGTACAACAAATACCACCATGCATAATAATTTTTTTTAATGATTTTGGCATGAAATATGACCTGGACATGTTCTTGACAGACTTAATGTCGTTTAAGCTTCTAAAATGCTCTGAAAAAAAAAATGCTTTGTGTCTGTTTATAGGAGAATTCACAGTCTAAGAAAAGGTAAAACTTCCAAATTATCTTATTTATATTACACACATTAAACTTAGCAGTAATTACTAGAGTAATTCAATTACACTTCACAGTGCATGAAGATGTTGCTATACTTTCACGTTAAAATCCACACTATATTTGGTCAAACTTGACTCCTAAACTTCCTCATTTCATTTGTTAGTGAGACACAGCACATGCTTCCCTCTTTTATTTTGATGTTCTCTGTCAATGTTCTATTCTTATCAGCAGAAGTAATGCGACCCTTCAGCCGAACACGCAGATGGTGCCCCCTAAAGCCAGTCCACGGTATTACACAGTCATTCTGAACTGATGATAATTACAAACCGCTTAATTAGCACTGCATTTAACACAGTTCAATTATTCAGCAGCCTTGTGAACATTTACCATTTTGATAGTTTCTATCAAAATACAATAGCTGCATATATTCTTATTTTTTCATTACTTTGGTTATCTAACAATGCAAAACATTTTAAAATGTCACAGCCATCTGTCAGCACACTACAAAATATACCTGAGATAAATGTATAAAAAGAAAGAGTTTAATGCACAAATGAAAAACAAATAAACTTTTTCATATTTTATCTATTCGTACAGAATGCACACCAGAAGGCCAACATTGACTCCAGTGAGTATTGATCAATTAAATCATCAATAATATAAGCAAGAACTGCTACTACTACTAATAGTAAAAAAAACATAAAACTAACATTATGAGCACTGACAGGTGAAGTGAATCACACTGATTATATCTTCATCACTGGTGGGATATATGAGGCAGTAAGTGAACATTTTGTCCAAGTTGATGTGTTAGAAGCAGGAAAAATGGGCAAGCGTGAGGATTTAAGCGAGTTTGAGAAGAGCCAAATTGTGATGCTAGACGACTGGGTCAGAGCATCTCCAAAACTGCAGCTCTTGTGGGTGTTCCCGGTCTGCAGTGGTCAGTTTCTATCAAAAGTGCTCCAAGGAAGGAACAGTGGTGAACCGGCGACAGGGTCATTGATGCACGTGGGGAGTGAAGGCTGGCCCGTGTGGTCTGATCCAACAGACGAGCTACTGTAGCTCAAACTGCTCAAGAAGTTAATGCTGGTTCTGATAGAAAGGTGTCAGAATACACAGTGCATCACAGTTTGTTGCGTATGGAGCTGCATAGCTGCAGATCAGTCAGGGTGCCCATGCTGACCCCTGTCCACCGCCGAAAGAGCCAACAGTGACACGTGAGCATCAGAACTGGACCACGGAGCAATGGAAGAAGGTGGCCTGGTCTGATGAAGCACGTGGATGGCCAGGTGCGTGTGCGTCTCTTACCTGGGGAACACATGGCACCAGGATGCACTATGGGAAGAAGGCAAGCTGGTGGTGATGCTTTGGGCAATGTTCTGCTGGGAAACCTTGGGTCCTGCCATCCATGTGGATGTTACTTTGACACGTACCACCTACCTAAGCATTGACCATGTACACCCTTTCATGGAAACGGTATTCCATATTCCTGGTGGCTGTGGCCTCTTTCAGCAGGATAATGCTCCTGACACAAAGCAAAACTGGTTCAGGAATGGTTTGAGGAGCACAACAACAAGTTTGAGGTTTTGACTTGGCCTCCAAATTCCCCAGATCTCAATCCAATCGAGCATCTGTGGGATGTGCTGAACAAACAAGTCCAATCTATGGAGGCTCCACCTCACAACTTACAGGACTTAAAGGATTTTCTGCTAACATCTTGGTGTCAGATACCACAGCACACCTTCTAGAGGCTGTTTTGGCAGCAAAAGGGGAACCAACACAATATTAGGAAGGTGGTCATAATGTTATACAGTATATATATCACTGTTAGTTCATCTTAGCTAATGCATTGACTAATGTTAACAAATGAGGCCTTATTGTAAAGTGTTACCATGTACACGTGATATCCATGTAAATAAGCGATCAGACCTATATGCACATAATTAACAGCGCAAAATGCATGTTTTGAATTGAGAATATACTAACGGTCTTGTTCCACTGTTGTGTGTGAGCAGGAACAATCAGAGGACGAGTATGAGGTGTGTGACGCAGATGACAGTGAGTATCAGTTACACTAAACCTGAGCAAATGAATACAGTAATTGAAAAACAAACCTATGCAACGTGTGTCTGACACTCATTAGGTGTTAACGAAAGACCCGAGGAGACCACAGATGCCCGGAGAACATCATTACCGACACCTCGACCTAGAGACCTGTAAGACCCGTAAACCTTGAACTCTAATATAAAAACTCTGCCATAATATCAGGCTCACTAACAGTTCATCACTCCTGTTGTTTTAGGAAGAAACCAAATCCTGCTTCGATACCGGTACACACCCAATTATCTTATTTCTTTAAAAAAAGTCATGAATTATTTCAAATCAAAAAATTTTCTGAAAATACTCATCCATTATTGCAGAAACCAAGCATTCATCAAAGAGAGAGTGAAGGTAATTATCAAAATCCCTCATGATGAGAATAACAAAAGCAATGGCTATGTTCAGAATGGAAAAGATTATAACACGTCGAAGTTAAAGAATTGGTCAACTTTTGGCAGTCAAACTGATGCATTGTTCCACAAAGTAAGCTCTGTTATATAATGCACAATTTGGCAGATCATTGCACGCATAGTTGCATGCATGCACAAATAGTACTGGTAGAGCTATGCATTTCTGAATATAGTCAATTTCTTGTTGTGGCTTGTAACCAACATGAGAGTTTCCAGGACGTTTATAAAGTGCAATGTCAACTATGACCTTTTATTGGTTTAAAGTCATCTACTAATAGTCATACGTTCTCTGTTACAGTCTCATCAACTAAAACCGCACCGTTAGCTATATCACGAAGCCCACCGGACACCATGGTGAACCCATCGCCAACAGGGTTCCATCGAGCCAAGTAAGAAACCACTGACAAAGGTTTAATTTTCGACCGTAAGCATTAACTACCACAATATTACTAACCAGAACCAAACTCCTTTTCTGCTATAGGATGCCTCTGCCTCGACAGCTTCCCTCCCAGAGTAAGATTCACACTTTTTCAGTGTGTAATAGATGCAATAAACATCAGAGCTTTCTAACAGGGCTGTCAAGTCTTTCCTTTTCTGTTTGTTGATTAATATTATTTATACAGGCAGAGGGACGTTGCCTTCAGAGAGCAGATCAGCTAGAGATGCTGAGGAGGTGATTAAGATTCTGTTTCTGACTTCACTTTAAATGCATTTACTTCTTTACTTGTATCTTTTCATTTTTTAATCGACAAGGTTTGGCTCTGACAGAGAATGAAAAATGACCCCGATGTTTGTGTGTCTCAGTTTGCAGCACAATTACTATAATCAAGAACATCCCAGCATGCACTTACTCTGTCAGACTAAGTAATCCTGTTCTCTCACACAGGAAGCTGGTGTGTATAAAAAGGTTTGGTATGCCAGCAGCTGTGACCGCAAGACAGCAGAGGACGCTCTCATACGCTCCGCTAAGGCATGTTCGACTTGCACAAAAATAACACTGCTGCATTTTACAAAGCTACGTTGACAAAGCTAAATTCCAGTAAATGCAATAGAAGCAAGTTAATGAAACTTTCCAAAGTTGTTATCATTGTAAATCTAGCAAAGTTTTTTTATATTTTCATCATTCTATGTACAATTATAACATTGCATTTCATGTTATATAACCTTGACATCGGTACCGACTACCGATTTCTTGTCATCGTAATTGGCCGATCCTGATCATTTAAGCTTTATAAGTGATTTGTAAGCTCTGACTGTCACTGTTAACCCCTTACGCCCTGAATTTCACATTATTTCAAGTGGCATAATTAAAAGTAGTGGCTTATAACTCTACAACAACAAAAAAACTGCTGAGAAAACCCAAGAAAAAGTGATGCAATGTACTGATTAATTTTGTTACTATTATATGCTTGACATGATTAGAAAGTGCATATATGACACTGGACCACAAAACCAGTCATAAAGGTCAATTTTTTAAAATTGAGATTTAAACATCATCTGAAAGCTGAGTAAATAAGCTTTCCATTGATGTATGGTTTGTTAGGACAATATTTGGCCGAGATACAACTATTTGAAAATCTGGAATCTGATGATGCAAAAAAAATAAATAATAATAAAATATTGAGAAAATCACCTTTAAAATTGTCCAAATGAAGTCCTTAGCAATGCATATCCACTCACAAAAATAAATTTTTTATATATTTACGGTTGGAAATTTACAAAATATCTTCATGGACATGATCTTTACTTAATATCCTAATGATTTTCACATACTGTTTTTTGTATAGTAGGGAAGTATGCAGTTTCAAACACAGCCCCAGTTTCCATTGTATAAACTTCCAAATGACATTGGAAAACACTGTGTTATGATCCCAGACGTCTTATAGATTTAGCCAAGCAGCATGTCAATGTCACTCCATGAGGATTCATGTTATTTCTTGTGTTGGCTCGTTTGACAACCTGCTCTAAATAAAGCTGTGCGATTTACTATGGTTTACTAATGTTTCACAAAGTTACAAAGCAGAACATGGCCTCATCTGTAAACATTTTACATGTGCGTTGGCAGCAACTTTTCACAGTTTTACGTGGTCAAATTGTGATCAGTTTGTGAAATCGGCAAAATTTAGTGACTATCTAGTTTACGTTCACCAATATATACGAATGCCGCTTCTGAAAACCCCCAAAATATGAAAAGGGTGACAGCAAATGAGAAAGAATTGTAGAAAATAAATAAACTCAAAATGTACTAATATATTCAAAACCAGAAAATGTGGACATTGACAAGACTGTTAGGCAGACTTTTGGAACAAAGACTAGTTTGCCAAATGGTTATCAAACGATGCAGATAATCTTAAAACATCACAAATCATTATGCTATTATTCTTGTAGCTCAAACAGTAGAGCATTGGGTTTTATTCCCAGGGAATGCATGAGCTGATAAAGTGTATAGCTTGCATAAATGCAATGCAACTAGTCACTCTGGAGAAAAGCATCTGCTAAATGCATGAATGTAAATTTCCATATGCCTGATTGTATTTCAGGATGGGTCTTTTCTGCTCAGGAAGAGCTCTGGTGTAGATGCACAGCAGCCGTACACCCTGGTGGTGTTTTACAACAGCAGAGTTTACAACATCCCTGTCCGCTACATCGCTTCCAACAAACAATATGCTTTGGGGAAAGAAAAACAAGGAGAGGAGGTAAAGAAGGACATGGTGATACACTGACCCCAGAAAGTATTTGGACACTTATTAAACACTAAACAGAAGTTGCGATAGTCTTTTCTTCCCTATTGTGACATATATCCGAGTGAAATGGACAAATGTAAGCCATGGGGAATTGATTGGACACAGTTGATTGGATAGTTGTAGGTCAGAGAAATGGGTGTGTCGAAAAATTAAATGCTACAACAGAAACTACCAGCTAACCCTACTCAGGCAGCTTTCACAACCAATTGTAAAGACCTTTCAGCATGCCCAAACCTGCAGATACTCACACTTGATTGATTTGATGGTTGTGGTTTGCTATTGGTGGACCTCATGTGAGTGACAGGTTGCCCCGCCCTCGCTGCAAGAGGCAGGGGAAGTTATTTTGATTATTTAAGATTACTAGGGCACGTTAATTTTTTTTAAAATGTGCATGGATAAATCATTTATAATAAATACTGCAAGATTCCATACATTTTGATTTCATGGTCACATTTAAAAATTAAAGTTTTGTGCTGCACGCCGCATTCAGATAAGTGCGACTTAAAGGATTAGCCTATTTCATTTCAGAATTAAAATTTCCTGATAATTTACTCACCCCCATGTCATCCAAGATGTTCGTATCTTTCTTTCTACAGTGGAAAAGAAATGAAGGTTTTTGAGGAAAACATTCCAGGATTTTTCTCCATATAGTGGACTTCACTGGGGTTCAACGGGTTGAAGGTCCAAATGTCAGTTTCAGTGCAGCTTCAAAGAGCTCTACATGATCCCAGACGAGGAATAAGAGTCTTATCTAGTGAAACCATCTGCCACTTTCTAAAAAAAATAAACATTTTATATACTTAATATTTATATACTTTAACCACAAATGCTTGTCTTGCACTGCTCTGTGATGCTCCACGCATTACGTAATCATGTTGGAAAGGTCATGCGTGATGTAGGTGGAAGTACTGATTCAGTGTTTACAAAGCAAACTTTTACAAGAAAAGGTAAAACAACAATGTGGCGCATTGCAGAGCAATGCAAGATGAGCATTTGTGGTTAAAAAAGTATACATTTTTAATTTTTTTAAGAAAATGGCAGATGGTTTCTCTAGATAAGACTCTTATTCCTCGTCTGGGATCATGTAGAGCTCTTTGAAGCTGCACTGAAACTGACATTTGGACCTTCAACCCGTTGAACCCCAGTGAAGTCCACTATATGGAGAAAAATCCTGGAATGTTTTCCTCAAAAAACTTAATTTCTTTTCAACTGAAGAAAGAAAGACATGAACATCTTGGATGACATGGAGGTGAGTAAATTATCAGGACATTTTAATTCTGAAGTAAACTAACCCCTTAAGTGTCCAAATACATTGCATGTGGCAAAAAAAGGTAAAAGTTGTCAGCTGTCAGTCACTAAACTATCATTTCTCTTACTCCCAAGCGTTTCAGCAGCGTTTCTGACATTATTGAGAACCACCAGAAGAATCCTCTAGTGCTGGTCGACTCACAGAGCAACACCAAAGACTCCACCAAACTCAGGCATGCAGTGAAGCCATGAAACAACAAGAGCATGAATCTGAAGACGCTGCAGCCTGACAAATATAACTGTACTGACATTCAACTGTGTGACAGTTTCACATCTTACCTTAATAATAGATGATGGAAACACATCCACGCTTGCAAAGCTAGGACTTGCTGCTACTTTTATAACTTATTTTACTAAATGACAGGTAACGGGCAGTTCGCACAGGACACGCTCGTGCTTTCGAAAACAGCAGCGTAGCAGAATGAAAACAACGCGCGCGGTATTTTTAATTTGACGCGGTGTGCAAGAGCGCGAGACGCCGAAGCGGCGCAACGGTGAAACAAGTCCGAGTTGCGCATGTTTACACAGAGAAATGATTTAAAAATACAGCAAAACAGGTTCTGTGCAAACCATCCTGAAAAAGCAGAGAAAAGAGTGATGTTAAGCCTATATGAAAATACCCAAATAAGGTACAGTTGTACAGTTTATGTTTGTGTTGTTGGATCGTTGTATAAAAATGTAGTTTTACCATGGTGTGTGCAGTGAAAAATAAATATGAAACTTTTTACTTAAAATTATTGTTGTGTACTACTGTTCATTACAATTATTTATACAAATTAAAATTATTTTACACAAGTTGTCACTTGAGTCTCAGCGAAGTAGATCAAATGCTTATATTCTTTGGAGCATTATGTCTATTTTGCAAGAGCATGTCATCTAAAATCCATGACCCCTATTGGTCCTTGACGTAATGACAGGGGGTCCTTATAAAATATCTGAATATGAATATTTGTATATTTTGACATTGGACATGTCCAATATTCAGTCATATTGTCAGTTATATTATACATATATTATCATCTTTTATGGAACTAACATAGTAGTAAATTATAATTGATTGCATTTGGTCGGCACAAAGACATTAAAGGTGCCCTAGAATCAAAAATTGAATTTACCTCGGCATAGCTGAATAACAAGAGTTCAGTACATGGAAATGACATACATTGAGTTTCAAACTCCATTGTTTCCTCCTTCTTATATAAATCTCATTTGTTTAAAAGACCTCCGAAGAACAGGCGAATCTCAACATAACACCGACTGTAACGTAACAGCCGGGATCATTAATATGTACGCCCCCAATATTTGCATATGCCAGCTCATGTTCAAGACATTACACAAGCCAGTATTAACGTCTGGATCTGTGCACAGCTGAATCATCAGACTAGGTAAGCAAGCAAGAACAATAGCAAAAAATGGCAGATGGAGCAATAATAACTGACATGATCCATAATATCATGATATTTGTAAACTGTCTTTCTAAATGTTTCGTTAGCATGTTGCTAATGTACTGTTAAAGTTACCATCGTTTCTTACTGTATTCACAGAGACAAGAGTCGTCGCTATTTTCATTATTAAACACTTGCAGTCTGTATAATTCATAAACACAACTTCATTCTTTATAAATCTCTCCAACAGTGTGTAATGTTAGCTTTAGCCACGCAGCACAGCCTCAAACTCATTCAGAATCAAATGTAAACATCCAAATAAATACCATACTCACAGGGATCGATGCATGCATGCAGCATGAATGACGAACACTTTATAAAGATCCATTTGAGGGTTATATTAGCTGTGTGAACTTTGTTTATGCACTGTTTTATAGTCGAGAGCTCGGGGGGGCAGGGAGCACGAGATTTAAAGGGGCCGCAGCCTGAATCGGTGCATAGTTAATGATGCCCCAAAATAGGCAGTTAAAAAAATTAATAAAAAAAATCTATGGGATATTTTGAGCTGAAACTTCACAGACACATTCTGGGCACACCAGAGACTTATAATACATCTTGTGAAAGGGGCCTAGATAAGACAAGAGTTTGTTATGCACAACTGTGTTATTGGAGCAATAGTGTTTTTCTTAAACAGCTAGTTACCTCAGCTCAAATCAAAACAGAAAACAAATGCATGTTCAAAATAATTATATTTATTTACTGATAGCAGGTCTATAGGGGTGTACAGAGGCACTTCTACAATACAGCAACACAAGGTGTCATTCACAGCTGTTAGTGCTTATACCAGTGTTTAAACCTCTTTACAAACATAAGAGACACATTTTCTTTGGTTTTCAAGTTAAGTGGATCAGAGACCTGGAATAAAGACCATCTTCAAATATTGCATTGGGACATTTATGATATTCACAATCACACCACTGTTAAGTGCTTCAAACTTCAAACAGTGCAATCAAAAGTCAGCGAGGGTCTCGTTTTTAGTTGGTGAAAATAAACCCATTCCTCATGAAATTATTATTCTGATCAGGTTACACTGATCTTAAAAAAAATCCTTTGGCTTCATAAATGAGAGATTTTGACTACTGAGACCATAACATCACAGTTCACAAGATTCTTTTATCAATGAATAATACATTAACGATTAGATAAATGTAAGGTAATTAATTTAAACGTTTAATTAAACCCTTAATCAAACCCATGTAACATAACAGCCAACTGCATGCTGAAAAAATAAATATAAAGACAATTAGCATAAATACACAACAGAATTTCACTGATGGGTCAACATATGCTACAGCATACAGGTGTAGTTTTAAACTAATGCTATATGTACAAGCAATGTGACAAACAGAGGAACCTAAGCACCAACGGATCAACAATCTACTTTATGTTCTGTAAACATTCCAGCCTTAATAAAGTTGATTAGTAAAGCAAAACGGAAGTAATGAAGCAGTTAAACGACACATGCCCCAGTTTTAAACACCAAAAATAAAATAATAAAATGATGCATTTAAAGCTACATAAAGTATTAAGACAAACAGACGTCTTAAATCAAACACAACTGCTCAGACACTCGTTCAGCGTGAAGGTCAACACACTTGTTCAATTAGTATTAAGTTTACAGCAGTGGAATATTGTCATAAAACCTGAGGTCTCTGCAATAATTCTGATCTATCACAGTATCGTGCGAGATGGATTTGGTCTGAAACAGTGATTTATAATATATTAGATAATGCACTGCACTTTTTCACATTGTGGAACAAAATAAATAATGCTTGCTTGAATATTCAATCATATAAACTGACACCCAAAAAAGGGTTTAAAAGGATATTACTATAAAGAATGAAACAGTGAAGATCCTCAGATTTGGTATTATTTCTCACCCTGAGATTTGCATAGTAACCCTGATTCACAGCACTTCTTAAAAATGGCTTGTGCAGAAAAACGTCCCTGCCGTGTGAATGCAGTTCTCCTATCTGTTAAAGAGCTGGTTCCAGCCTCTGGTTGCTTCCATTAGATGTCTTTGTCCGTGTCCTACCCAAGCTTCTTGGTTTCTAAAAAGCCGCCCGCAAAACCAGCACCTAAACGTTGGCTGTAGCACAATGCTTTCTGATAGTGTTGGTACCACGGTATACTTTCTTCCACACACCCTTTTGAGCCTCAGCTTCAAGCTGAACCTTTCCTTAACAGTCCCGTTTGGCCATTCTCTCCTGCGGTGGGACGCGTGGCAATTGGCGATGAGGTTATTCCGGAAGGCGTCGCAGTTCGAATCTGAGAGCGCTCGGAGAGTTTTACGAGACAGTACGACCCGTTGCACGGCTCCTTTGTGCTTGTGAACGACTTTCATGATGTTTGTCACCTCGGGAATATCAGTGTCGGGATGGTTGAGAACTATAACAGGCTGGTTATCCCGTGGGATTTGAACGGATTGCGAGGAGCTGTAGGGAATCAGTCGAAGGGTCGTCGCAACGTTTCGAGCCACGGGTTCCCAGTGGAGGACGGATGCTGTGACGTCTTCGGAGGCCCGAGTCGATCGCTTCTGGGATTTACTGATGGGTCTGTGAAAGTCCGCCGAGGACGTTTCTCCCATGCGCTTTCTGTTCAGTGATGCAAGAGGGCCGTGTGACTCAGTGGAACCGGTTGCTGGTACACATGTGGAAGAGTTTGAATCATCGGGAAAGAGGATGCTGGTGTCGACTGGATCAGATTGCTGGTTTGTACCTGATGAAAACATGGAGCAGAAGAATAACTAACATGGATGTTTACATGCTTTAAAATGTTTTAGCAAAAATATATGATGGTGTTCAAGTTTGGAAACATTACCATTTTTCATGTTTTTGAAAGAAGTCTCATTAAAGCTGCATTTATTTGATCAAAAATACAGTAAAAATTGTGAAATATTATTACAATTTAAAATAACTGTTTTCTATTTGAATATATTTGACAAAGTAATTTATTCCTGTGATCAAAGCTGAATTTTCAGCATCATTACTCCAGTCTTCAGTGTCACATGATCCTTCAGAAATCATTCTGATATGATGATTTGCTGCTCAGTTATTATCAATGTGCTGCTTCATTTTTTTTTTTTTTTTTTGGAACCTGTGATACTTTTTTCAGGATTCAATGATGAATAAATAGTTCAAAAGAATCTTTTCTAACAATATAAATCTTTTTATCAATTAAACACATCCTTGCTGAAAAAAAGAATTAATTTCTTTCAAAAAATTATTGACCCCAAACTTTTGAACGTTATAGAGTATATTGTTACATCAAAGAATCCTGAAATATTAAAGTCTGCGTGAACCGGAAGTTGCAAACGTCTTTTCTCCAGTGTTGTGACATATTTCCAAGTGAAACGGAATATTGAATAGAGGGCAGAGTTTTACTTTAGTGCTCCTCCTCTCCATCTCTCGCTCATAGCAGAGGAACGGTTGCAGAGGAGTGGTTTGCGCGTTTTCAACCCAAACCATCAAACTGACGTCATCTGAGAAGGAACGCCATTCCAGACCGGAAGTAACTTTTCAGATTTTTTGAAAAGTTTACCAAAGATTACCATGACAAACAATTTTTTTCTGTGTTTTAACTTGCACGGATTAATTGTTTACCACAAGACTAGTAATATGCACTAACAAAGTAAATAAGGTCAATTTTGATTTCATGTGTACTTTAAGCAGCACAACTGTTTCCAACACTGACAATAAATCAGCATATTAGAATGATTTCTGAAAGATCATTTTGACCGGTACTGTATACTGTACATGAAGAAAAAAAAACATATTTCTGTACTATGCATTCTATTACTGGTACAAATAAAATAAAAAAAAAGTAAATATTCATCCTTGTGTAAATTTAGAGAAAAATATGGAAAGCATGTTTAATTAATTAATTAATTACTATATTTTAATTAAACTTTCATTAAATTATTTGAATCTTTGTGGCAAAGCCATTTCAGAGTAAATACATTACAAAAAAGCATGGAAAACATGTTTAATGACTATATATTACTTAATGCATTAAATGCTTTGAAAATTGATTGAAAAGATGGTTACCAAGCAATTTCAGAATAAATACAAAAGAAAAAAATGTTTTTATGATAATTTTGATAAAAATAAAGTCAAAAGGATGAAAACTATGGAAGCGTGTTTTTGCCATGAAATAAAAAAAAAGGTAATTGCGATTTTTTTCTCACAATTCTGACATTTTTTCTCAGAATTGCGAGATATAAACTCACAATTGCAAGTTAAAAAGTCAAAAATGTGGGATAAAAAGTCAGAATTGTGATCAGAATTGAGAATTATAAAGTCAGAATTGTGAGATATAAACTCAATTGTGAGATATAAAGTCAGAATTGTGAGTTATATAGTCAGAATTGTGAGATATAAAGTCAGAATTGTGAGTTATAAAGTCAGAATTGTGAGTTATAAAGTCAGAATTGTGAGATATAAAGTCAGAATTGTGAGATATAAACTCAATTGTGAGTTATAAAGTCAGAATTGTGAGATATAAAGTCAGAATTGTGAGATATAAAGTCAGAATTGTGAGTTATAAAGTCAGAATTGTGAGTTATAAAGTCAGAATTGTGAGATATAAACTCAATTGTGAGTTATAAAGTCAGAATTGTTAGATATAAAGTCAGAATTGTGAGTAATAAAGTCAGAATTGTGAGATATAGCGTCAGAATTGTGAGTTATAAAGTCAGAATTGTGAGATATAAACTCAATTGTGAGATATAAAGTCAGAATTGTGAGTTATAAAGTCAGAATTGTGAGTTATAAAGTCAGAATTGTGAGATATAAAGTCAGAATTGTGAGTTATAAAGTCAGAATTGTGAGATATAAACTCAATTGTGAGATATAAAGTCAGAATTGTGAGATATAAAGTCAGAATTGTGAGATATAAAGTCAGAATTGTGAGATATAAACTCAGAATTGTGAGATATAAACTCAATTGTGAGATATAAAGTCAGAATTGTGAGTTATAAAGTCAGAATTGTGAGATATAAAGTCAGAATTGTGAGTTATAAAGTCAGAATTGTGAGATATAAACTCAATTGTGAGTTATAAAGTCAGAATTGTGAGATATAAACTCAGAATTGTGTGATATAAAGTCAGAATTGTGAGTTATAAAGTCAGAATTGTGAGTTATAAAGTCAGAATTGTGAGATATAAAGTCAGAATTGTGAGTTATAAAGTCAGAATTGTGAGATATAAACTCAATTGTGAGATATAAAGTCAGAATTGTGAGATATAAAGTCAGAATTGTGAGTTATAAAGTCAGAATTGTGAGATATAAAGTCAGAATTGTGAGATATAAACTCAATTGTGAGTTATAAAGTCAGAATTGTGAGTTATAAAGTCAGAATTGTGAGATATAAACTCAATTGTGAGATATAAAGTCAGAATTGTGAGATATAAAGTCAGAATTGTGAGTTATAAAGTCAGAATTGTGAGTTATAAAGTCAGAATTGTGAGATATAAAGTCAGAATTGTGAGTTATAAAGTCAGAATTGTGAGATATAAACTCAGTTGTGAGATATAAAGTCAGAATTGTGAGTTATAAAGTCAGAATTGTGAGTTATAAAGTCAGAATTGTGAGATATAAAGTCAGAATTGTGAGATATAAAGTCAGAATTGTGAGATATAAAGTCAGAATTGTGAGTTATAAAGTCAGAATTGTGTGATATAAAGTCAGAATTGTGAGATATAAAGTCAGAATTGTGAGATATAAAGTCAGAATTGTGAGTTATAAAGTCAGAATTGTGAGATATAAAGTCAGAATTGTGAGTTATAAAGTCAGAATTGTGAGATATAAAGTCAGAATTGTGAGTTATAAAGTCAGAATTGTGAGATATAAACTCAATTGTGAGATATAAAGTCAGAATTGTGAGTTATAAAGTCAGAATTGTGAGTTATAAAGTCAGAATTGTGAGATATAAAGTCAGAATTGCAAGATATAAAGTCAGAATTGTGAGATATAAAGTCAGAATTGTGAGTTATAAAGTCAGAATTGTGAGATATAAAGTCAGAATTGTGAATTATAATGTCAGAAATATGAGATATAAACTCACAACTGCATGTTAATAAGTCAGAATTGCGAGATATAAACTTACAATTCAGAGAAATAAAGTCATTACCTTTTGTTATTTTTTTATTTAGTGGCAGAAACAAGCTTCAATAGAAAACCTAAAGATTCCATGATATGATATTCATAATCTATAGTATATTCTCTGATGATTAATAATATTTATAAGAGCTTTAACCATTATATTTTATGCACCATATGCAGAACTTCCAAACAACAATGATATATGCAATCCTGTGAACATCAGCTGCTAATGACTATTGCAGATACAGATGTCTGTACATGTGAATAAGCAGGTTTGCACAGTCAGTTTGCACAGACCAGCTATGACTGATGCAATATGGCGAAGTCTCCATTTAGATATCTATGCATGTGACTTTAGATATACTGAACTGCTAAACAATGAATTTTTTGGCTACTGGAAATGTTTTGGAAAGATTTCAGTGTTTTTGTAGGCTGAACCACATTAAACATACTGTTAAAGTTCAAGGTTTTACAAAAGTTTTGAAGGATAGACCACATCTCTTACTCTACACACCTTCTGACTGATGATTTTTAGGATTTTATTTTTTTTTTTTTACTCCAAAGCCAATCAAATATTTTATTTGAGTATAACTAGAAAAAATATATATTCCACTGAACACAATTGCATTGAAATTTCCAAGGGAATGCTGTCTAAACGACAAAACACAACAAGTACACTTTACCTCCGGTGCATGCTAAATCTTGCAGAGGTTCCTCAGAGCCGTTGTGTGAAGATAAAGTCCGATCCGCTTTCACTTCATCCAGCAAATGGCTGATTGTTGTTAAAGGCAGCTCATCCACCGTCTGATACAGGTCTGGAGCGCTGAAGTTTTCCCTCTCACAGTCGTGCTGACCTACTGGGACCAAAGAATCTCTGGGGTCCATGTTGTTTGTGCACTCGTCGGCACGGCTGTGGAATAACAGGCCCTCATCTTCACTTTGAAAATGACACAAAGACTCAGTCAAATCCTTCAGGGGAGATCTAGAGGACGGACTAATGCAATCAAACCCTGAGATTGAGCAAGAATCTGTGTTTGAATGAAGCCCAATGATGTTTGAGTCTAGTGTAAGATTGTGTTCTTTATCAAACGCCGCCGTAAGGAGTCGTGAACTACACCTCTCTTCCAAAGAACCCGTATCCGAGGTCAGATCACTATGACAGCCTGAATCTCCTTGGCATGCGGTAAAGTTTTCCTCTGATTCACTGAGGGTTTTGTCTTGGCAGTCTTTCGCTCTCTTTGCATGGGGACTTTGAATATGCGCATCAGCGCAAGAATGCAGTTTCTTCGTCTCAGTCTTGGTCTTTCTGTGGTTGAAGGCGTTAAGATTAATGGGTGTATTGCATTCGGTAGGTTCCTGATTTTGTTGGCTTTTTATCCTTTCAACCACTGAAGACAAAAAGTCCCGCTGATCTACACATCGTTCCTGCTTCTTTCTTTGGGAAGAAGACCTTCTAGATGTCACCTGAGCATGAGAACAGTTTCCTGAGGCATTAACAGTTGAAATATCTTGTTGATTGGTTGGTTTCACAGTGTGAGATTCAACACAATTCGATTCCACTGGAGTCGAAGTGTCTCGCTTGTTTGAAGGAATGACTTTGAGAACTAAATGCTTTCTGCCGTCCACCATCTTGAACCCGACCACCTTTGTAGTGCAATCTGGGGGAACAGATATATTGTTCTTCTCCATAAGTCCGGTTAGCTTATCTTTCTCAGTGCGCCGCAGGCCTAGGTGTGGCGTGCTACATTGCTTTGCATTCAGTTTTGATGGACAGGGTGTAGTCGGCACCACAGGAACAAGATCATGCTCACTTTTGAGAGATACAGGCCACTTTTTACCACTACAAACTGTCCTTTCAAGAAACTGCTGTGTTTCCTCCAAGGTCTTCTCGGCATCCAACAACATGCCTTGGTTGTCCAGTAGACCAGGTGTGGATAATGGTAATAATTGGGATGCCCATTGGGGTTCTGGTTTTGGAAGCAAGAACTTAAACTCTTGGGACGGGTTATTGTCTTTCTTGCAGGCTTGTGTCCGTTTTCTCCACCAATTTCTTCTGCTCCACCTTTGACGGCATGCAGCAGCCATGTGCTGTAGGAGATTGTTTTTCTGTGCTTCTTCCAACTTACCATTCGTAATGCTTTCTTCATGATTGCTTATGACTGGTGCAGAACATGAGTGACATACAAACTGCTCAATCTCCTGGATGGAGAGTTTGCATTTTGGACAGTAGTATTGACCATTCAGAGAATGGTGAGTTTGACAATGTTTGGTTAGTTGGGGCAGCGTTTGCTGGACATTGTCATTACAAATCTCACAAGTGAACAAACCGTCCTCGTGATGCATTCGGTGCTGCTGGAGCGTAGTGAACACTGGAGTGGAGAAACCGCACATGTTGCATGGAAACATCGGTGGGTTTCCTTTGCCTCCGTGGATGATCTTAAAATGCATCATTAATTCGGCAGGTCTAAAGGAGATGCCGTCGTTGCATGCAGAGCAGATGAAGGTGTTGACCGCCAGCTGTCCTTTCTTGGACTTCTCTGTTTCCTTCTGTCCAAGTGCTGTAACATTCTCCTCCTCTTTCACAGTGTTTTGTTCAGCGGGGAATGAAAAGGAGGACTTCCTGAGACGCAGGCGTTTATGCCAAATGCCCCTCTCTTCATTCCCAACCTGAGCGCCAGGGTTGGCGTTGACCCCATTCATAGTGGATGTACAGAGCCCTATACAAGACAAGGAAAAATTTAACTTTTAGATAGACCATGCTTAAAAGTCAACCATCAACATAAAAATTGTAACATCATACTTAATAATCAATGTCATTATATTTTCACCAATGGTTCTGGTTGCAATACATATACAGTCAAACCAAAATTTATTCAGACACCTTGAACATTTCATTCATTAATACAGTTTATTCACAATAAAAATGGTAATAAAATATGACAAGATCTCAGAGTTAAACTGTGTCAGAAAAAAATCTTAAAGGTGCCATCGAACGTTTTTTTACAAGATGTAATATAAGTCTAAGGTGTCCCCTGAATGTGTCTGTGAAGTTTCAGCTCAAAATACCCAATAGATTTTTTTTTAATTATTTTTTAACTGCCTATTTTGGGGCATCATTAACTATGCGCCAATTCAGGCTGCGGCCCCTTTAATTGCTCGCGCTCTCCGCCCCCCAGAGCTCTCGACTATATCACTGCATAAACAAAGTTTACACAGCTAATATAACCCTCAAAAAAGTTGTGTTTATGCATTATACAGACTGCAAGTGTTTAAAAATGAAAATAACGACGGTCTTGTCTCCGTGAATACAGTAAGAAACGATGGTAACTTTAACCACATTTAACAGTACATTAGCAACATGCTAACGAAACATTTAGAAAGACAATTTACAAATATCACTAAAAATATCATGATATCATGGATCATGTCAGTTATTTTTGCTCCATCTGCCATTTTTCGCTATTGTCCTTGCTTGCTTACCTAGTCTGATGATTCAGCTCTGCACAGATCCAGACGTTAATACTGGCTGCCCTTGTCTAATGCCTTGATCATGGGCTGGCATATGCAAATATTGGGAGCGTACATATTAATGATCCTGACTGTTTCGTAACAGTCGGCGTTATGTTGAGATTCCCCTGTTTTTCAGAGGTCTTTTAAACAAATGAAATTTATATAAGAAGGAGGAAACAATGGAGTTTGAGACTCACTGTATGTCATTTCCATGTACTGAACTCTTGTTATTCATCTATGCCAAGGTAAATTCAATTTTCAATTCGATGGCACCTTTAATTATGTCAAATAACACTTAAGCAAAACATAGTCTGAATCATTTTTGGTTCCAAATTTTTATCAATTTTACTGGTAATCCACTGTATGAAGAATTTTTGGGTATAATATGTCACAGTTTACTTTATTTTGCTATCCTCACTTACATAAGTGAACTATAGCGTCCTGCACCCACTAGTAAAAATATATCAAAAATGTCTGAATAATTTTTGGTTTGACTGTACATGGGATATATGTTAACATTCAAATGTTTGTTTGTTTTTTTTTTTTAAAAAAAGGTTGCATTTTTTATAATAAAAACTGTAAAAACAGGAATATTGGAATTTTTTGTGGTTTTAACTATGCAAACTGATTTTACACTACTGTTCAAAAGTCTTGGGTTAGTAATTTTTTTTTTAAGAAATTAATATTTTAATTCAGCAAGGATGCATTAAATTGATCAAAAGTGACAGTAAAGATTTCAAATAAATGCTGTTCTTTCAAACTTTCTATTAATCAAAGAATCACAGTTTCCACAGAAATCTGAAGCAGCACAACTGTTTTCAACATTGACAATAATTAGAAATGTTTCTTGAGCAGCAAATCAGCATATTAGAATGATTTCTGAAGGATCATGTGACACTGAAGACTGAAAATTCAGCTCTGATCACAGGAATAAATGACAGTTTACTATATATGCACATAGAACATTTTAAATTGTAATAATATTTCAAAATATTACTGTTTTTACTGTATTTTTGATCAAAAAAGGCAGCCATGGTGAGCAGAAGAGACTTCTTTCAAAAACATTAACCGACCCCAAACTTTTGACCAGCAGTGTATGTGACGTGTTGTTAAAACTTTGCTTGTTTATTACATTTTGATTAATTATTGTAATGCATGATGTGCATATCGTGCAAACTATCTAATTAACTAGCATTTATAATCAAATTCCACGAGCTTGCAACACACATAACAAAAATCAAAACGAAAATACTGTCACATATACAGTAATTACATGTTCAAGAAAGTCTTTGAAACATGTCATCTTCATGTAAGCTTCACTTAGTTACCCTAAACCAGACTACAACATATTCATTACAATTCAGTATGTTTGTATTACCCTATGTGTGTGTGTTCAGTATGTACTATGGTATTACCATGATTTTTGAACATCATGATAGTAAATTTTCACTTACATTTATATTTATTACATAGTATATACACTTTTGTTATACGTTTACCTTTACTATTATTCCATAACATTACTCTTATAAAGGTTAAAGGTTAGTTTAAAGGAATTTAATGCTTATGCAGCATGTGTGTAACAAATACACTTTGACTTTAGTAACAGGGGTTTTTTGGACATGTACCATGTTAATATCATGGTATCTTTGAAATACACTTGACTTCCATAGTAATATGATAGCCTTTTAGTCCTATGATGATATACATCAAAGTACCATGGTACTGTACTGTTTTGTAAGCATAGTTTTACTGGTATATACTAATCTTCCGCTTCATATACACATATGCATACTGACCCATGACATAAAATGTAAGAAATGAATCAAAAGCAATCAATGAGCGCGTACTGAGCATGCATTTTGAGTTGCACAAGTTGAATTATAATCAGTTTGCACCTGTGGTTCAGTTGCCTAATTCCCCCCGTGTCACAATGCAATGAACGTGTTATAAAGTTTCAGATCATACTTAATGCAATGCAATGTAAAATGCAATGCAAATAGCCCGCGATAGAGTTTACTCCAGCAACTATGCAGTCCTGCTTATGTAAAGTTGACCAACAAACATGTTTCAAACTGCTATATCTGTCATGCCATTCGCGCGTGCGACATTACATTCCCACTTCTAAAACTTTCATTCTTCTTCAAAGTCAACGTTTACGTAATGCATATGTGAAAACGCTTATAAGTGCATGTAAAACTGTCGAAGGTGATCAGACTTACAGCGCTTTTCCGCCTCCCGTCCAACCAGAATCAGTCAACAGCGCACGGCAGCCATGACACTTCAATCCGGGGACAAAAGCAGCTCAAGCCCGTGACAAGAATGGATTACCTGCGTGCCACATCATACTAATGTCTAATTGCATTGTCTAAATTGCATGCATTTTTTTCATTCACCAATGCTTAGTTGTACGCTTTCATTTTGTGAAACAAGTTGTTCGTTTTCTTTCATTCATGCAACAGATTATTTGAGCAAAAGCAGAGCCTGTGAAGACAAGCATGTGCTTCCTCTTTCAACATCACATCACTCAACACTGCTTATAACGACCATATAGAGCCGCAGCTAAATCCTAACACTCACTTATATAGTGCTCTTTTACAAAAATAACAAGAACATACATGCATGCATTATTACACTAGAAATTAATTGTTTTTTTTTTTTTACTTTATTATAAGATATATTTATTTCAATTTATTTTAAGTGTTGTTCAACTTATGACTATTTAGGTCAGTAAAAGTGGCTTATTTGGGGGCATGGAAAATATAAAAACTTTGTGATTTCCAGAAAAGTCATGAAAATTATTACAGTTATTAAAATGAAAAAGGTCCTTGCTTAGATATTAAGGATGTAACCAAATATCCAATAGGCTAAAAGGTACATTTAAAGAATCAATCATTAAAAAATATACAATATTGATAGAATATGTATAATTTAAATATATTACTTAAAAAGATTACATTTATGTGATCATTACAAACTGGTAAGGTCCAGGAAATACACTGGTCAAAAAGGTGCTTTTTGGGACATGAGGAAAACACAAACCTAAAAAAGAAAGCACAGTCTGTCTGTTAATAGATTGAGGTTTATTATATGTCTCTTTCTCTCTTTTCTTAGATTTACTTCATTTCCACTCAGGGTGTTGGTGCTAATGTGGCTTACTCTTGTGGTACTGCTAATAATGTTTTTTTTTTCCCCTGTAATTTTTGTTTTTTTAAGCCATTTTTAATAAAAGAATTTGCTCGGTTACTAAAATCAATTGAACATACGCACACACACACCCACACACACATACTACATAAACACATACATACAAACAAACAAACACACACACACATACATAAACACATACAAACACACTAACAAACACAAACATACACACACACATAAACACATACAAACACACACATATACACACAACACACTCACACACACATACATAAACACATACAAACACACACACACACACACACACACACACACACACTCACGTCCTGATATTGCTGAGTTAGATGCATTCCTGGGTCAGCATATTTTGTTGATCCTGGAATAACATTCTAGTCTGAAAATTTAGTCTTAACCCTATTCCTACCCCTAAACCTAACCCTACCCATAAGTTATCCCAAAAATCAGAGGGAAATGACAGATGAATAACACTAATGTAGAAGCACCAGTCATGATTTTAAGCCTAAACTTGACATAATCTGTAAATGTGTCCCTCAAATCTGATGAATGATTTGAATGTTGTTCCAGGATCAACAAAAATGTTGACCCAGGAACATGTCAAAATCAGGTTCTGCCACATATACAAACACATACAGACACACAACACACACACACACACACACACACACACACACACACACACACACACACTCACATACATAGATACTCATTCACACATATATACATAAACACATACAAACACACTCACACACAACAACACATAAACACACATACTCCCTCACACACACACACACACACACACACACACACACACACACACACACACAGACACGTACATACATAAACACAAACAAACACACACATACACACTCTCACAGACGCATATATACTCACTCACATGCACATACACACACAAACATAAACACGTACAAACACACACACACACACACACATATACATAAACATACAATCACTCACACACAGACACACATACAAACACACACACTCACATACCCACACACATACATAAACACATACAAACACACTCACGCACAACAACACATAAACACACATACTCCCTCACACACTCACTCACACACACATACAAACATACTCTCTCTCTCTCACACACACACACACACACACACACAGACACGTACATACATAAACACAAACAAACACACACATACACACTCTCACAGACGCATATATACTCACTCACATGCACATACACACACAAACATAAACACGTACAAACACACACACACACACACACATATACATAAACATACAATCACTCACACACAGACACACATACAAACACACACACTCACATACCCACACACATACATAAACACATACAAACACACTCACGCACAACAACACATAAACACACATACTCCCTCACACACTCACTCACACACACATACAAACATACTCTCTCTCTCTCACACACACACACACACACACAGACACGTACATACATAAACACAAACAAACACACACATACACACTCTCACAGACGCATATATACTCACTCACATGCACATACACACACAAACATAAACACGTACAAACACACACACACACACACACACACACACACACACACACACACACACATACATAAACATACAATCACTCACACACAGACACACATACAAACACACACACACTCACATACCCACACACATACATAAACACATACAAACACACTCACGCACAACAACACATAAACACACATACTCCCTCACACACTCACTCACACACACATACAAACATACTCTCTCTCACACACACACACATACACACACACACACACTCACACACACATACAAACATACTCTCTCTCTCTCACACACACACACACACACACACAGACACGTACATACATAAACACAAACAAACACACACATACACACTCTCACAGGCGCATATATACTCACTCACATGCACATACACACACAAACATAAACACGTACAAACACACACACACACACACACACACATACATAAACATACAATCACTCACACACAGACACACATACAAACACACACACTCACATACCCACACACATACATAAACACATACAAACACACTCACGCACAACAACACATAAACACACATACTCCCTCACACACTCACTCACACACACATACAAACATACTCTCTCTCTCTCACACACACACACACACACATACACACAACGCATAGACACACACACATACACACTCACACAAACACACTCTCACACACATAAACACATACAAACGCACACATGCAGATTGTGTGTGTGTGTGTGTGTGTGTGTGTGTGTGTGTGTGTGTGTGTGTGTGTGTGTGTTCTTGTATATATGGTTTATGAGGACACAAATGTGTATAATGACATGGGTATTACAACGTAAACATGGTTTATGAGGACACTTCCTGTGTCCTCGTAAACCAAATGGCTTAAAAAACATTAAATATACAATGTGTGTGTGTGAAATTGATTTTTAGAGTCAAACTTGTAATTTGACTTAAGCACATAAATTCCATGCAAATTACCATATAAATGCAATAATAAAGACATTCTGTGTATTTCATGCAATAGAAGTGCATTAGTACCCATGCAGTTGTTTTTTTTTAATTGCAGTTGATTTTAAAAGTTGTAGTTTAATAGCAAGAGTTACACACCAGTAAACAGATGTTAGGCAGCGCAGGATTGTTGAGGAGAGGTTGGCCTCTAGTGGTGTTATAGTGTTATAACAGGCTCAAATACATTTGCACTTTTACAAACGTCTATTACTGATTATTGTGATTCTTCTCGCATCTCTGTAAGGTGCCATCTTATATGTTTTTTTGTGATTAGCACTTCTTTCTCGCTGCATTAACAAAAGTTGCGTGCCTTGTGATGACGCTGATGAAAGAAGAGCTCTGATTGGTTGCGCTCTGTGGTTGTAAGGCGCCTTTCGATTGGCTGAGATGGTCAATGGGCTCGCACTCGCAGTGCGTGTATTGTTACTCTGCTTGTGAACACAAGAGTGCGAACTTTACTTTGATTTACACTTTGATTACCCGAGTAAAGTTTGTTCGGCGGCTGGTTTCCATTATCCTGTCTGTATGCAGGCGTCTTTGTGTGGAGTAAGTACTGAACTGATTCAAAACACTGAAAAGTTTTCATCGTCAGCTTTTCCCTTTTATTATTTCTCACGGTTGTTTAATTTGACACGCGTCTATTAGAACTCATTTGATGTATAGCAGGTTAATGCATGCAAATAAGTAATTCCGCTCATTGCTTCTTGTTACTTTGTTGGTTTGACCCAATAACTGTTGTGAACAATGAGGAAGACTTGTTACTTTAAATCCTCTTGATTGAAGAGAGTGTTGGACCAATCAGCGGTCTCGTTGTCATCAGCGCTGATTGTTGCTTAGGCTTTGATTTGTGTTGGGATGCATTGAGGTCCTTTTGCTCAATGATCCTGATCTGATCTTCAAACCTCATATATTCCAGGAGCCCGATGGAGCTGGAGGGTCAGTGGTGGAAAGGAGAACTTGCAGAGGACATCTATCAGGCCCTGCGTTACAAAGTTTGTATCCCTGTCATTGTGGTGTTATTTGGTGCCACTGAAGCTGTGTTATGATGTCATGCCTGCATGTAAACATTGCACAAATCAGTATTTCTACATTTTTATGGGAGTAAAATTGTCTGCTTGATTTTTGTATGCATATGCAACTTTACTGAATTAATGCAACTTGCATTCGGTAAAGTTGCATATATATGCATTTAATTTGCATTTACATTAATTCAGTAAAGTTGCATATGCATGCACTTAAGTTATAGTTGCATGCACTGAGTAAAGTTGCATATGCATGCATTCAAGTTGCATTTACATTAATTCAGTAAAGTTGCATAATATGCATGCACTTAAAGTTATAGTTGCATGCATTGAGAAAAGTTGCATATGCATGAATTCAAGTTGTATTTGTGTTTTCAGTAAAGTTGATTATGCATGCATTCAAATTGCATTTACATGCATTGAGTAAAGTTGCATATGCATGCATTCAAGTTGCATATAGTAAAGTTGTATATGCATGCATTTAAGTTGCATTTACATTAATTCAGTAAAGTTGTATATGCATGCACTTAGGTTATAGTTACATGCATTGAGTAAAGTTGCATTTGTGTATTCAGTAAAGTTGTATATGCATCTATTTAAGTTGTGCATGCATTCATGTGAATGCAACTTGAATGGATGCCTATGCATCCATACTTGGCTATTGCACAGATCAGCCTGTAATAAAATCGACATTACAGTAAGATTTTCTGTGATTTGCATGTATATGCAACTTAACTTGGTTACTGCACAAATCAATATACCAAAAAACATATGAATTGCAGTGTGGTTGTCTTTCAGGAGCTGCGGTTGCCTGCATATAAAGGCCAGTCCCCACAGCTGAGCCTTAGACGATATTTTGCAGACCTCATCGCTATAGTCAGCAATAGGTTCAAGCTGTGCCCAGCAGCCAGACACCTGGCTGTTTATCTGCTGGACCTGTTCATGGACCGCTATGATATCTCAGTGCAGCAGCTTCACATGGTCGCTCTGTCCTGCTTGCTTCTGGCCAGTAAGAGTTATACTCCCATATGCCATAACCACTCAGCAAAATGACAAAAGTGTGCAAACATTTCAAGTCGACTTATCTCACAAGTTTTTATTATCCAGGCAAGTTTGAGGAGAGAGAAGACCGTGTCCCGAAGCTGGAGACGCTGAACAGTCTGGGCTGCATGAGCTCTATGAACCTCGTTCTGACCAAACAGGGTCTCCTGCACATGGAGCTGCTTCTCCTCGAGACGTTTCAGTGGAACCTGTACCTCCCCACGGCTGCACACTTCATAGAGTACTACCTGCCAGTCGCCGTGAATGAGACAGACCTGCATGACGGCTGGCCGATGGCGTGCATGGAGAAGACCATGCTGTACATGTCCAAATATGCAGACTACTTCCTAGAGGTGTCTCTACAAGGTGTGGCGTCCAGTCCCAAATTCACATGCATTGCATTTTCACCTGTTGTTCGAATGTATACAAACTATATGATATACAGAATCAGAATGTTTCTGTTTTTGCACATGTGTTTTCGTACTACTAAAAAAGCGTTTCTTTTCTGTGTCAAGACCATGCATTTCTGCGATTCGTCCCATCCCTGGTTGCCGCAGCGTGTGTGGCCTCCTCACGGGTAATCTTGCGTCTGTCTCCGTCCTGGCCTCCACGCCTCCAGCGTCTGTCAGCGTACACCTGGGAGCAGCTGCTGCCCTGCGTGGAGAGACTATTAATGTGAGTTTGACCTAGGGTAATTATCCTTGACTAAAACCTTAGAAAAAAAAATATGTTTTTGAAAGAAGTTTCTTCTGCTCACCAAGGCTGCATTTATTTGATTATTGTCAAATATTATTATAATTTAAAATAGCTGTTTTCTATGTGAATATATAGTAAACTGTAATTTATTCCTGTGATCAAAGCTGAATTTTCAGCATCATTACTCCAGTCTTCAGTGTCACATGATCCTTCAGAAATCATTCTAATATGATGATTTCATGATCAAGAAACATTTCTGATTATTATCAGTGCTGAAAACAGTTGTGCTGCTTCAGATTTTGTTGAAGCCATGATGCATTAGCATTCAGAAGATTTGGGTAAGTAAGATTTTATTCAGAATACTTTTCAGAATACTTTTCAGAATACTTTTATTCAGCAAGGATGCATTAAATTGATCAAAAGTGACACTAAATACATTTATAATGTTGCAAAAGATTCTGTCAAATAAATAACTCTTTTCAACACTGATAGTAATAAGAACCATTTTTAAAACTGAACATCAATAACAAATAATAAAAATTGAGCAGCAAATCAGCATATTAGAATGATTTCTGAAGGATCATGTGACACTGAAGACTGGAGTAATGATGCTGAAAATTCAGCTTTGATCACAGAAATAAATTATATTTTTACTACATATTCACTGCTATTATAAATTGTAATAATATTTCACAATTTTTACTGTATTTTTTTTAATCAAATAAATGCAGTCTTGGTGACCAGAAGAGACTTCTTTCAAAACAAAAGCATTAAAAAAAAATCTGAATTATTCCAAAGTAAATAATAGAAATAAATTACATTTTAACATGTTGAAATAAAAAAACATTTATTTTAAATTGCAATAATATTTCACAATTTTTACTGATTTTACTTTATTTTTTATCAAATAAATGCAGTCTTGGTGACCAAAAGAGACTTCTTTCAAAAACATTAATTATCCCAAACTAATTCAAAATATTAATAGAAACTATAAAAGTGTCTCAATGATATTTTGAGGTTTGACCTCATTGAAACTGCTCTGTCAAGTCCCACTTTTGTGGAATTAAAGCACTGATGCATGTTTAAAGGGATAGTTCACCCAAAAATTACACTGACTTCTGTAGTATGGGGAAAAAAAAGGGGGTCCATCAACTGTTTGGTTTCAGACATTCTTCAAAATATCTTCTTTTGTATTCAGCAGAAGAAAGTAACTCATACAGGTTTAGAACAACTTGAGGGTGGATAAATGACCCAATTTTCATTTTTGGGTGAACTATCCCTTTAAGCATTTTTTTAATGAAACCATTGGCAGTGTTCCTCCATTATTTCAGTAGTGCTCTCATGACATTGCATCTTTCAGCATGTGCTGTGCTATAGTTGAATGAAAAGATTGATGCCACAAATATTGGACGTCATCACTCCTAAGTTTCCTCTCCCTCTCTCTCAGTGCTCATGACAGTGATGTAAAGGAAGCAAACAAGCAGAAATGCCATCAGCCGAGCTCTCAGCCACCGCAGACGGTGTATCCCGTCCAGACTCCGAGCGTGTCCTTGCATCAGTACATGCAGCGGCCGAACACGCAGTACATGCAGCAGAACTGCCAGCCGGTGGTAGTGTCGGCTCAAGGTCCTGCAACATATCTGACACATACGGCCTCCACGGCGGCGCCTCTGCGTCAGACACAGACCCTGGATGCCAAGGTGAACGTGCCCGGCAGGGCTTACCAGGCCAACGCGCTGTACCCCTGCTTTGACAGGTGATGAACCAGGACGGGAAAGCGTCGGACCGTCCGTTCCACTGCACAGGGGAGAGTTTGTATTTATGTGTGCAGCTGTACACCGTATACAAGCACACCGCTCTTAAATGTTACTTGAATCAAGCCACTTCAGCTGCTACATTCTGAATCCTTTTTAATTTAAGTGATTAGGGTGAAGACTAGATGATTTAAATCACTGAGGTGTGGAGTCATCCCAAATGTGCAATATTATAATTCATTTCCCACTGGTGTTTCATTTGTTGCGTTAAGTTACTTAATAAATGAAGACATCATGGGAGTTTGAAGTAACTTTGTACAAGAACTTACTGTTTTTACTAACACAAGCAAGTGTTATTTTGCTCTACCTCAATGAATGTAGACTATTATTGTCTTGCGACCTTATAAATGCACTTTGGTATAGTGTTTTTCTTTTTCTTTTTTTTTCTTTTTTTTTTTTTTTTAATAAAAATGCAACATTTCTGTTGTAGCTTGTTTTGGTGCATTTACACTGAGGTTTGTATCGATTTGAACATGTTTATTATTAAATTCACCCTTCACACAAACATTCACATATGCAACTATTTGTCTTTATGAATAGTTCTAGAATTTCCCTGCATTTTGTGTTTTGAGAATTTGAGAATCACACAGTCACTTATTACAGACATGCATTTTGATTCGTTTAACTGATGTTGAAAAGTCGTTCTCGTAAACTGATACGTTTGTTCTGATGATCACAATATGCGTGGGTATAAATAAATGTTGATTAAAAAGCTTTAAGATGCCTTCTCAGCTATTTGTTTTATAATATAGATGTAAAAATGTGTTGGCTTTACCATCCTGAGTATCAAATCAGCATATTAGAATGATTTCTGAAGGATCATGTGACACTGAAGACTGGAGTAATGATGCTGAAAATTCAGCTTTGATCACAGAAATAAATTATATTTTAAAGTATATTAAAATAGAAAACCATAATTTTAAATTGTGATAATATTTCACAATATTATTGTTTTTTCTGTATTTATTATGAAATAAATGCAGCCTTAATGAGCATAAGAGACTTCGTTCAAAAACATGAAAAATAGTAATTTTTCCAAACTTTTGACTGGTAGTGTATCAAATTCCTGTTATCGAGAATTGAATTGATATCAAGAATTTATGTCTTGAGAATGAATAAAAGTCAAAACGGCTTGCCATATTGCTGCAGATAAACAAACTGATGCATGTGTGAAATCATGAAAGGAACTGAGACAAAAATGAAACATTTTAAGAGGGAAAATGTTCAATCCTGTATTGATCTTATTTGTTGTAGGCACATGTATATCATACATCCATGTCAGGGAAAATTATTATCCATTTAAAGCAAGTGATTGCATGTGTCATTGCAACTCCAAATATGAATGCTATAAGTCCAAAAACAAAACATATTTAAAAAACAAAAAGAGGAACCAAATACATAGTTTTCTTGATATCTAATTAACTTATCTCAGACAACTAATGCAAAAAAACTGATAGGAAAAAGTTTAGAGAGAAAAAAAGTGTGAAAATTAATTAAAAAACATGATTGAAATAAATATATACAAATAAATATATATAAATAATAAAAATTAGTAGAGATGCACCAATGATACTAAATTTCTCCACCGATACTGATAGATCAGAGTGATATCTGCCGATACCGATAATGATACCGATAGTTTGGGGGTTCTGCCTTTAATACTTTCTTTTAAATTAATGATAGGCTACTTTTATTATAATTAATAATTAATCATTATATTTTGAAAGAAATGCAAATAAAAACTTTATTCTCTCCATTTCATCAACTTGTTTCAGAGTAACTGGTATTAGTTATAAACATAAACATATTATTTAAATTAATATTAACACACATTAATGAATTTCTGAAGATTAAATTAATATTTCTTAATTCTGAATGTTATTAATTCATATAATTACTATTAATATTGAACATCAAACTGGTTTCTTAGCATTTTCTTTACACAAAGCACAAATGCATTTTCTCACCCTCTTTTGATTGACAGGCTGTTTTTAAATATAGCTGATAGTGTGAAAATTTGCTTTTATCGGCCGATACCGATTATTGGCCGATATATCATTGCATCTCTAAAAATGAGAATAAAATAAACATAAAATAGATGAAAATAAATGAAC
Organism: Ancherythroculter nigrocauda; assembly: GCA_036281575.1. Taxonomy (NCBI): domain Eukaryota; kingdom Metazoa; phylum Chordata; class Actinopteri; order Cypriniformes; family Xenocyprididae; genus Ancherythroculter; species Ancherythroculter nigrocauda. Next base: position 3,546,472 of record VTFQ01000016.1, on the reverse strand, counting down.
AAATAACAAAAATCAGATTAAAATAATTAATTTTATTATTTATTATTTTCCTCTAAACCACTAGATGGCAGAAAAACTTGCCGCAGCACTTTCCTAAACATCCGCTTTTCAATATGCATGTGCAAATTTGTCTGATCCTTGACGCGATTGCTGGCAGCAACACAAAGTTGATTCTGAGGAAGTTTGATCTAATATTTGATGTTTTTTAAAATGTTGTTGATTTAAGTAGCAAATGAGAATCAATTACATTAATGTTTGTATTTTCAGACAAAGATCTTCTTAATGATTTTTGTTCAAGGTAATTCAAGCACAGTTTTTCAATAACGGAAGAATATGTAAAAGTATGGTATTTGGGGTAAAAAAGCGCCCCTGCTGGTGGGGCAAAATGCACAATAATTAACATGATGATAAACAGCTGACTGACTTTTCCATTTGTTGACATGACATGGTTAGATTCACATAGCAAATATCATATATCAAATTGGGTATCCATCTTAGAGATAATACCCATATTTATAATGAAACAATCACATTTTAAAATATATTAATCATATCATAATAAAATATAATTTATTGTTACTACTGTAAATCTATATTAAATAGGCTATTATGGAATCTCCTTCAGTGCTTTCAGAATCTTTACTTTTTAAAATAATTTTGTTTCTGTATTTTTAAAATCTATTTTTATATTTCATATATAAAAATATATATCACATAGGCCTATATTAATGATAGTATATTTATTGGACAAAAATGAATTATTTTATTTATCAAAATAAACAGAAAATACTACAAACTTTGTTAAAGTGATTCTTTTGAACAAGTATTAACCTAGTCGTTATTAAAAACATATTATTTTAGCTAAAGTATTTGTATGAATACTGTGTGTCTTTTACCCCATGCTGGCCCCCCTCACCACCTCATACATTTAGATTTTTAAACAAAATGAACCACTTTATGATTTTTTTTTTCACTCAAAATATTTCAAAACACTGCTTCAGGAAGCTTCGGAGCATAAATGAATCAGTGTCGAATCAGCGGCTCAGAGCGCCATAATCACGTGATTTCAGCAGTTTGGCGGTTTGACACGCGATCCGAATCATGATTCGACACACTGATTCATAACGCTCCGAATCTTCCTGAAGCAGTGTTTTGAAATCGGCCATCACTAAATAAGTAGTTTTTTTTTTTTTTTTTGGCGCACCAAAAATATTCTCGTCACTTTATAATATTAATATTGAACCACTGTACTCGCATGAACTGATTTAAATATGTTTTTAGTAACTTACATTAATGGATTTTGACAGAGGAAATGCCATTGCTGGCTATGCAGGCCTCACTGAGCCATCGGATTTCAACAAAAATATCTTAATTTGTGTTCCGAAGAAGAACGAAGGTCTGGAACGACAAGAGGGTGAGTAATAAATGACATTATTTTCATTTTTGGGTGAACTAACCCTTTAAGGTGTGCCTTTAGCCCCGTTGTACCCTATATTTTGAAACTAGATAAACAAATAAAAATAATACATCTAACAGTACAGAACAAAACTAAGCAGAAATAAACTAAATGTAACGCAATATTTTCAAAATAATAATTTACATTGACTTTTATTTTGAAGAAGTCCCTAGCTTTGGCCGTGGCTTTAGATCTAGAACATATAAAAACGAGAAAGCATAATATCATCGGAAATTTAGCTAATTATTCTCTATCACGTTTTTATTATTATTATTATTATTATTATTATTATTATTGTGTGTGTTTCTAAACGCACCGCAGGAACTCCGCATGTGTCGTCACATCCGGTGTGTCTGAAATGCTCTAGAATATTACAGCAGCTTCGCGTTCATTCTGCTGTGTGTATTTAAGCGCGTGTCCGACTGCTGGCGCTCTTTCAGGCTGTCATGACATTACAGAATATATCCGCATTAACGCTCATGTAAACATAAGCCCTGAACCTGTGCTGGAGACGTCCAGAGGAGCATTATATTGCATATCAACAGGTAAGATTTAACACTAACACTCGCGTGCTGTCAAAACGCTGTATGGGAGTGTGTGTGTGTGTGTGTGTGTGTGTGTGTGTGTGTGTGTGTGTGCAGACATATCTTCATCTGGTGTAGCGGTGTTCATGCGAACTAATGATATATACTTATGTGTTTATGGTCTTATTAAAGTCACAAACTCGTGTACAGCATCAGTGAGGTGTGATTTATTTTATTCTGATAGCCTGTTATTAAAACAAACACGCGCTTTGCTCTAATAATTTACTGATATTCTCTCAAAACTGCGTTTAATCACCAACCGTTTTAACGGTCATTTTCATACACACACGTCATAGTCACTGATGTCAGGACATTTAAATCTCACGTGAATCACGTGGTCTGTAGTTTAAAATTCTATACAGTGTTACATTTGTTGTTGTTTAGAACACAAGTTAAATGTATCTTTTTAAGCACTTAAAGTACTAGTACCGGTTTTTAATGCATCTAATTATAGTCTCTAAGCTGTGTTATGCAATATATGTTTATTTACACACCTCCCACAAACTGAACTTTCTAGAGAGATTCAGAATTTTCTCTAGAGGGCGGGACTAAACTGCGTGCTTTCCTTTTCATCTATTTAAACTGTGACAGCTATACTAGTAGGCTACTGGTTAGTTTTTTTTTTAACCTAGTGATAGCAAATATCATCAAAACAGATAGTGGTATATGGTTTGTGAGTTGAGTTACTTATAGAAAATGTGGTTTAGAGTATATGGTTACGGTATTTGTTACATTTATTTGTTAAAATAAAAAATAGTTTGTACATTTTAGTAGGTTGCTTTCGTGTAACTGATTATTTTCATCATTATTATTGTTTTTTTTATTTTTTTATTTATTGATTTTTTTCCCCACCCTGAGTGTATCATCAAAACAGAAGTTTGTTTAATGAAGTGCCTCTTTAAAGAGTTTGGTTTTGCTTTCACCTGACAGGTGTGTGTGTGTTTGTGTGAAGTGCTTAAACCTGTAAGTCTTCACCTGCGGAAGAGAGCGGGCATACGGGCCCGTCGTCATGCTATGCTGGGGAAATGCCTCGTACGGGCAGCTCGGTTTAGGTGGAATTGATGAGGAGATAGTGCTGGAGCCGAGGAAATGTGAGTTCTTCGAGGGCAAGCGTGTGCGGGACGTGGGATGTGGCAGACGTCATACCGTCTTTCTGCTGGAGGACGGGACGGTCTACACCTGCGGCTGCAATGACCTGGGGCAACTGGGGCATGACAGATCACGCAAGAAACCAGGTAGGGCCACACAGGTGCTCTTCTAGCTTTATAATGTTATGGCTTTTAACTGGATTACTTGATTCAGTTCACTTCTGAATTCAGATTTCCTGATCATTTACTCACCCCCGTGTCATCCAAGATGTTCGTGTCTTTCTTTCTTCAGTCGAAAAGAAATGAAGGTTTTTGAGGAAAACATTCCAGGATTTTTCTCCATATAGTGGACTTCACTGGGGTTCAACGGGTTGAAGGTCCAAATGTCAGTTTCAGTGCAGCTTCAAAGAGCTCTACATGATCCCAGATGAGGAATAAGAGTCTTATCTAGTGAAACAATCTGAAATTTAAAAAAAAATAAAAAAATAAATAAATTATATAATGTTTAGCCACAAATGCTCGTCTTGCACTAGCTCTGCGATGTGCCATGCATTACTGCAGTAGGGTGAAAAACTCCATCTCATTTTCTCCTCCAACTTCAAAATCGTCCCACATTGTTGTTTTACCTTTTTTGTAAAGGCCGTTTGACTTAGTCTTTGCACATTCGCTTTGTAAACACTGGATCGGTACTTCCACCTACGTCACGCGTGACCTTTCTAACATGATTACGTAATGCGTGGTGCAGCGTTAGCGCAAGATGAGCATTTGTGGTTAAAAAGTATATATATATTTTTTTTAAATGGCCAATGGTTTCTCTAGATAAGACTCTTATTCCTGGTCTGGGATCATGTAGAGCTCTTTGAAGCTGCACTGAAACTGACATTTGGACCTTCAACCCGTTGAACCCCAGTGAAGTCCACTATATGGAGAAAAATTATATTTCTTTTCGACTGAAGAAAGAAAGATATAAACATCTTGGATGACATGGGGGTGAGGAAATTATGAGGAAATTTTATTTCTGAAGTGAACTAATCCTTTAATCTGAATGATTCACTTCAAGTCGATGTAGCTGATGACATAAGTTCCTATTATTTTTCACAAAGTAAATTAAGTGACAATCAAAAAGGTAATATTAAGGTGTTTCCTTCATTCTTGTAACACCCACTTTTCTTGATCCAAATATTTCTTGCTGGATCAAACCTCACCCTTCATTTTTTGTAATTTTCAAGTAAAGTAGGTTTTGAATATATAAGATCAGAGTAAAGTGTTTCTTTGTTTTAATTGGTCCCATTTTATCTACACTACCATTCATAAGTTTGGGATTTTTTTAATGTTTCGTGAAAGAAGTCTCTTCTGCTCACCAAGGCTGCATTTATTTGATCAAAAATACAGTAAAAATGTGAAATATTATTACAGTTTAAAATAACTGTTTTCTATGTGAATATATAGTAAAATGTAATTTATTCCTGTGATCAAAGCTGAATTTTCAGCATCATTACTCCAGTCTTCAGTGTCACATGATCCTTCAGAAATTATTCTAATATGATGATTTGCTGCTCAAAAAACATTTCTTATTATTATCATTATAAATAACTCACTTTTCATCCATTTAAGGCATCCTTGCTGAACAAAATTTATTAATTTCTTTAAAAAAAATCTTACTGAACCCAAACTTTTGAATGGTACATCACATTCTCACAAACTCTGCATTGCATTCAAGCACCCCTGTTAGGGAACCCTGGGTTATATTAGGTTATATCAATGGAACAGCCTGTACGTTAATAACATCTGCTAAAATCAATCTGATGGATTTGGTAACAAATTACCATTCCACAGAAATGCAGATATGAGTCGGTCAGTGTGACATCGACTGCTGTTCCAACAACTGTAATTTCTTTAGAAGTCGCATGACCTCTAACTCTGTTTGAAGTATGTTGCTTTGTATATTTGCACTGAAATTGATGGGTCCTTTACAACAACAAATACTGTAAAATAAACCTTCACAATGACATTAAAGGATTAGTTCACTTCAGAATTAAAATGTCCTGATAATTTACTCACCTCCATGTCATCCAAGATGTTCATGTCTTTCTTTCTTCATTCAAAAAGAAATGAAGGTTTTTGAGGAAAACATTCCAGGATTTTTCTCCATATAGTGGACTTCACTGGGGTTCAACGGGTTGAAGGTCCAAATGTCAGTTTCAGTGCAGCTTCAAAGAGCTCTACATGATCCCAGACGAGGAATAAGAGTCTTATCTAGAGAAACCATCTGCCATTATCTAAAAAAATATATATATTTTATGCTTTTTAACCACAAATGCTCATCTTGCACTGCTCTGCGCTGCACCACGCATTACATAATCACGTTTCAAAGGTCACGCGTGACGCAGGCGGTAGTACCGATCCAGTGTCTTTGACCCAGTGATCCAGTGACCTTTCCAACGTGATTACATAATGCGTGACGCATTGCAGAACAGTGCAAGAAGAGCGTTAGTGGTTAAAAAGTATATAGTTTTTATTCTTTTCAGAATAATGGCCGATCGTTTCTCTAGATAAGACTCTTATTCCTCATCTGGGATCACGTAGAGCTCTTTGAAGCTGCACTGAAACTGACATTTGGACCTTCAACCCGTTGAACCCCAGTGAAAATCCTGGAATGTTTTCATCAAAAACCTTAATTTCTTTTTGACTGAAGAAAGAAAGACATGAACATCTTGGGTGACATGGGGGTGAGTAAATTATCAGGAAATTTTAATTCTGAAGTGAACTAATCCTTTAAGGAACATTAAGAATATTGTATTATGCAGATTGTGCAGTTCAGAAATGAATTTTTCTATAGCAAATGCAACATATTGAAATATGCACAGTTATATTGGCCAGTATTCCATGTAGTTCATCAGTATAATCTGATGTTCACACCCCCTCTCTAGAACAGGTAGTGTCTCTGGATGCTCAGAACATTGTGGCCGTGTCTTGCGGTGAAGCTCATACTCTGGCTCTGAATGATAAAGGACAAGTGTTTGCATGGGGTTTGGGTTCAGACGGGCAGCTCGGCCTTTCAAATATGGAAGACCGTGTTCGTGTACCCAGGTAAAGAATCTGTATCATAAATCCCAATATTATTGCCACTATAATGCGTTCCATTCCCAAAAAACCTCTGTAGACAAATATGACAATCATAGTCCATGACCTACCCGCATAGCATAAATAACACTGTGTTTCTGTTCTCTCTTCTCAGAACTGTCAAGAGTTTGTCAGAGGTTCACATTACCCAGGTGGCCTGTGGATATAGGCATTCCCTTGCTTTAGCCAGAGGTATGATTCTTATTATATTTCTAAACCGTATTATTACATCTGAAACTGCTCTCTTTACCCTAATTATGTGATGTTATTCCCAAATTCTTGCTCAAGGAGGTCAGATATTCTCCTGGGGCCAAAATAAATATGGACAGCTGGGGCTCGGGATGCAGGGAGCCGGTGTCTCCACCCCACAAGTCATTCAGTCTTTACAGGGCATCCCATTTGCCCAGATATCTGCAGGGGGCGCTCACAGCTTCGGGCTCACGGTGTCTGGGGCCATTTTCGGTTGGGGACGAAACAAGTTCGGCCAGCTGGGCCTCAGTGACAATGATGGTAAAACAAACACCTTAGACATTCAGTTGAGCTTTCTCTCATTTAATGATTTTTATGGTGGGATGCGTGGTGTTCTTCAGATCGCTATTTCCCTGCCTTGCTGAAGACTCTCAGGTCCCAACGGGTCGTTTACATATGCTGTGGAGAGGACCACACGGCAGCACTAACAAAGGTATGGTCAGATTTGTTGCTTATTTTAAGGGCTTAAAGGGGTCGTGACATGATTTTTTTTATTTTTTATTATTATTTTAAAGGATTAGTTCACTTCAGAATTAAAATGTCCTGATAATTTACTCACCCCCATGTCATCCAAGATGTTCATGTCTTTCTTTCTTCAGTCGAAAAGAAATGAAGGTTTTTGAGGAAAACATTCCAGGATTTTTCTCCATATAGTGGACTTCACTGGGATTCAACGGGTTGAAGGTCCAAATGTCAGTTTCAGTGCAGCTTCAAAGAGCTCTACATGATCCCAGACGAGGAATAAGAGTCTTATCTAGAGAAACCACCGGTCATTTTCTGAAAAAAATAAAAATTATATACTTTTTAACCACAAATGCTCATCTTGTGATGCGATGCACCACACATTACATAATCACGTCGGACGATTTTGAATTTGGAGAATTTTTTTTTTCACCCTACCGTGGTACTTCTGCCTACGTCACGCGTGACCTTTCCAACATGATTACGTAATGCGTGGCACATCACAGAGCTAGTGCAAGACGAGCATTTGTGGTTATAAATGTTATATAAGTATATAAATGTTTATTTTTTTTAGAAAATGACTGATGGTTTCTCTAGATAAGACTCTTATTCCTCGTCTGGGATCATGTAGAGCTCTTTGAAGCTGCACTGAAACTGACATTTGGACCTTCAACCCATTGAACACCAGTGAAGTCCACTATATGGAGAAAAATTATATTTCTTTTCGACTGAAGAAAGAAAGATATAAACATCTTGGATGACATGGGGGTGGGTAAATTACCATGAAATTTTAATTCTGAAGTGAACTAATCCTTTAAAATATTCCTTGAGGTTCCCTTTTAATGTTAATAATGTTTTTTTGTACAAAAAAAAAGATTATTTTCAACCCTCATTTTGACCCTATGTCTTTTTAGTGGCGGCACCTTTAAGACTTGTCAGTACACAGCCATTGTTATGATTGGCTAACGTCATTGCATAGGAAACGGTATCAACGCCCACTCGCTATTGCATGGGAGTAAGTGTTTTGAAACGTTATTCATATAAAACCGTCATTTACAGACAGAGTATTTTACTGGTGGTTTCTGATGCAGCTGCTGTCAGATCAAATACTATTGGCTGCTTCACAAAAGTTTCTCTGCCAACTCTCCATTATGTTGTGCCTCACTTACAAAACAAAATGAACAAATATATAATCCTCCGACTTGATCTGGGATGACATTTAAATAAACCATCCACTTGTTTCTGGCACTGAGATCCATTGTAGACAGTGAGAGTTATTATAATGGAATCTATTTGCTTTTAATGCAGCACTTGCATCCAGTGTTGACAGTTGTCTGCCGTTAAGCAACGGAATGCAAGTGGGCGGGGCCTATAGTGCAATGATGTATAACTATTCGTCGATGTCTTGCTCTGGAGGCAGGCATATGCAAATAAATTCACCTGTGTGACATCACAAATCCAACAATATCCAAACGAGATGTTTTTGGAACTTTGGAACTAAATGCTTTGTTTATAATGAGGAGGATATTTTAAGCTATGAAATTTGCAGGATGTTTTAATGATACGAAGACTTCTTATGTCAAAAGATCACGGCAAATTTGATTTCTCATGTCATGACTCCTTTAATAAGCAAAGATGTAATTTATTGACACATTTAATGCTGTACATTCAGAAGAAGGAATGGCTATGGTTTAGATTAAGTCAAGTCAAATAAATTTGTATAGCGCTTTTTAAATTACACAAAGCAGATTTACAGAAAAATATGTTATTGTTTATAATATATTCATGCTTTATAGTCGCATTAATCAGATTAGAGTTGGGCAATAATATAGTTACATTTTGCGACAAAATTTGCTATAGTTTTTATCACTTTACGTGATTAGTAATTAGTAATTTTTGTTTTGTAGGAGGGAGGTGTATTTACATTTGGAGCTGGTGGGTACGGTCAGCTGGGACACAACACCACAAACCATGAGGTGAACCCCAGGAAGGTGTTTGAACTGATGGGGAATGTGGTTGCACAGATAGCTTGTGGTAGGTAAGTATCCATAAAAAAAAAAACAAAAAAACATTGTTGCAGTTTTACTCAATGTCTTTGTCTCAGTTTTCTATACGAAAGCTTGAGACCTGCTACCCGAGAAGCTTCTTTGTAAGAATGTATCTCTAATCATGAAGAGCATGAATTGTTTTTGTCTTTACCTGCATGTAAGGCAGCACACTTTGGCGTTCATCCCTTCATCAGGAAAGATTGACTCATTTGGTCTCGGGGGTAACGGACAGCTCGGAACACGTACCACCTACAATAGGATGAGTCCCGCCCCTGTGAAAGGCTGCTGGCGAGCACATACTGATCCCGTGCCTATGGATATAGGTGAGTTGACTGTTTACATGAAGTCTTTCAACAGAATCCCTCAGACAGATGTCCTTCTCAGTGTTTCCCAAATGCATGCATCAGGACTGACTTGTTTATTATGCTAAAGGATTTTCATCATACATGTTATGCAATTTATCTTAAAGTCAATAAACCAAATAACTCTTCTTGTAACAGTTAACATACCTCTAGTCTAAATGGCTTTTTTAGGAAAATGCTGATATGATTTACCAGAGCAACACCAAGATTATTGGTCTGATTCCCTGGGATTGTGTGAACTGATTTAAAAAATATATATCCCAGGAAAGAAAAGTGTCTGTCGAATACATGAGTGTAAATGTACTCCTAACGTAAGATCATCACACAGAGTTGAGTTGCACTTTAGTATTGCACTTTTGTTCACTCATCAGTGTCCCAGTGTGTATACTGTGAATCAATATACTGAGACGGACCCCAGGAAAACCATGTGGTGATGTTTCAGATTTGACAGGGCTGTGTATTTCAGAGGCGGAGCAGAGTTACTGTGTGAAGAGGATCTATGCTGGAGGAGACCAAAGCTTCGCTCACTATGCTTTACCTCAGGTATGAGCAGAGGTCATGGATCAAGCTGAGGAGACGTATATTAAAGGGGACCTATTATGCAAAATTCACTTTTACATGGCGTTTGAACATAAATGTGTGTCAGCAATGTGTACACAACCACCATATAATGGTAAAAATCAATGCTTCGTATGTGTGCATAGTCTGATATAAGACTGATATTAAACTTTCATGATGATGAAGAACTGCAATGTCATGTGCATGATCGTGTTAGAGATGATAATCAAAACCAAACAGATGTTTTGTTAGTTTTTAGCAGAGTATCCGAGGCAGGAGCTGTAGGCTCCGCCCTCTTCTGGAAAGCGGGCGGGGAGCAGCAACTCATTTGCATTTAAAGATTCATGCATGAAAACGGCATGTTTTTCCTTCCACTCAAAAAATGGGCATTTACAACATGATATAATAAATGATCCGTGGGGTATTTTGAGCTGAAACTTCAGACTCTTTCTGGGGACACCAGAGACTTGTATTGTGTCTTGTAAAAAAGGGCACAATAGGTCCCCTTAAGATTTGATTGGATTGTGAAAAGTGCTATAAATAAAGCTATATTATTGGTTATTATTATTATTTCCTCTCCCACACAGCCGTTGTTACATCATCAGTGATCCTTATTATTACATTTTCCTCATTATTATGGTACCAGAATGAAATTTTTAATTTATTTTATGATTTTATATTTATCTGGATCTTTAAATATATTGTCGCACTGGCTACATGGTAACATGACATGTCACCGTCTAAATCTGTCAAATGTATTTCAAAAATGTGCAGTATGTGTTAGTTTGTACAGTTGCCTTTGTAGTGATTGGCCATTCACTGATGTTCCCATTTAAATGACTCAGCTGTATTGCTGTAGGATGACAGCCCTCCACTGGATGTGAGGATAACCAGACCTGACGGACAGATCTATACACTCAGCGCTGACCTCATCCAGAAATGGCTCAATCACGGCCATGGGAGACTGTCACCAGAAATTACCAAGTACTGCTTTGACTTTCTTTACTTTGATTTTTACATTAGGGCATGTAGATGAAACTCAGTCTATCCTAATAAAAATGATTATCTAGCTTTAATTCACTTCAAAAAAACTTCATGAAGCTGTCTGCATAGGTCTGAACATCATACTGATGATGTGTCTTTGGTGTCTCTTGTAGTGAGATTGATCTTGTGTTCTCTTCAGCGAGTTGTCTCAATGGAAGTTTTCTGTCTGGAAGGTAACTAGATATTATACATTCAAAACACATTGTGTGTGTGTGTGTGTATATATATATATATATATATATATATATATATATATATATATATATATATATATATATATATATATATATATATATATATATATATATATATATATAATATATGGGGATGCACCGATACCAAGCTCATGTACTCATGTACTTAAAAATACCCCCGATACCAAAGACTGATACCTCACGTGACGTAACTGACAGAATTTTCCGTGCACAGAGACACCGATGGCAGCAGCAGAAACAATGACAGCCTCAGAGGTGTGGAAATACTTCAAAATTAATGATGACAACACATTGCAAACTGCATGCTTTCAATCACAATTCGTTATCGATTAGTGAAGACGGGATAGGCAACACAGACCAGAAGCGCGCTCTCTCTTGCGTGCGATCCCAGTTCTCTCAGACACCGCGTGATCGGTTCTTCTCGTGCCTTAATGGTCAAATGCACACATAGTTGTCAAAATGTCCATTGTGTGGAGCATCTCATGTAAATACAGTCGGTTATGGCTTAAGTGGGCGTAAACATTTGGGTGAAAACAGGATATGTGTCAGTATCCATGGATTCGGTCTTAAAGGGACTGTAGCCTATATTTGTCATTAATGTTATTAAAACAACAAAATATGTTAAATAAATGTATACATGGTAAATAAACCTACTGTATCTGAAAAACAAGTTTATTTAATTTTTATATCTATAGTATTTGTTGTATTGTTTGTAATTTGTTTGTAAATTTCTTTTTATATAACAACAATTATATATATTGGTAATTATGCCCTTTGAAGGTTGTTGGACACTGAAATTTTTGTTCTTTAAGTTTGTGACAAGAACATAAAAATTATTACTTTTTTCTTATTTTTATTTTTATTATTTTCAGTAATAATAAAGAAGCTGTCCTACATTCATTAGTCTCACTGTGTTATGCTTGGAAAACTGCAACATCATCTAAAAAAAAAAAAAGAGGGAGAGAGAGAGAAATTAATAAATGTATATGCATCGGTATTGGTGAGTACTGGGAAAAAAGTATTGGTACTTGTACTCGGTCCTTAAAAAATGGTATCGGTGCATCCCTTTATATATATATATATATATATATATATATATATATATATATATATATATATATATAAATTGCTCTGTGTAGACCTTATTAATAGCTGATGATTGTTTCTCTAATGAGTGTTGTGTTTTGCAGTAGTCCAGATCACTACAGCACAAGCAGTAAGTGCTCAGGTGTGGACATTAACACGGCCCGTCTGTTCTACCACAGGCTCATCCAGCCTGATTACCCACAAATATCACAAATTGTGAGTCACTTGTTTTTATGTTTCTAGCATGAATGAAACCAATGTAGTGTCATTTTCAGAAGACTCATGTTAAATGTGTTATTTTCTGGTGAACTACTCCTACTAAGTGCCCATCATTCCTGCTTTAACCAGTGCATGCTTTATCCTAATCCAGATAGCTGCCAGTTTGGAGAAGAATCTCCTTCCCAGATTGAGCAGTTCTCCTCCAGACATCGAGGCTCTGAGGCTCTACCTCACGCTGCCCGAGTGTCCGCTCCTCAGCAACCCCAACAACTACACCACCCTCACTATTCCTTTCGCCAAGGCCATCGTAAGCCTGAAAGACACCCCCATCAAAGTGCTTGGTACGCCCCATCCACAACAAGAGGACATTTGTTTGTTGGGCTTCGTCATGGCTCTTGTAAAAATATTTTTCTGGTCCAAAATTAGCAATCAAATGCATTTTTACTGCTCACTTTATATAAAAATATAAGGAAGTGAAACAGTATGAACAGTATAAACATGTTTTGTATAATGCGGTGGCTGTGTACAGAAAGGCTTTATTTAAAGTGATGCATTTTTAGACTGTCCTTCATGAATGGATCCGCAAATTTACTTCTCAAACTTTTTTAAAAGACTTCTTCTCTTGCCTAGGAAAATTCCCAGACCAGTTGGACCATTACATTCTAGGCCGGTTTTGTTTTTTGAAGTTAAAAGGAGTTTAACTTCTTTGCAACTGCATGCATGTACACAATGGCCACACTTACCATATGCGTAGTGCACTATTAGTGTACAATAGGCAATGGTCAACTTCTGGACATTGGTAGGTATTTTTGAGTTGTTTACACATTCACAGCATAAGCGCATCGTCTCACAGCATGCCAGAGGCCGTGCCATTCAAGAGCCATCCTGCCTGCTCAGTATTTTTTTTAACAAAGAATAATTCGTGAATTCCACTTCTAAAAAAAAAAGTTAGGGGGATAAGAAGAATTTCTTATCTAGGAGATAATTTTTTCAACTATCTTCTTGTTTGATCATTTAGTTTGTGAATCTCACAAAGAAATGTCGGGGTCATACTTCACCCAAAAATCTATTTATTCTTTAGAATCATTCCATTTTTTTGCATTATGACATTGTCTTCATGAAAGTTAAGCACTTTTGTGCCCCAAATGTCATTCTCCTTTTTTACCTGTGCTTTTTTTGCCTACATTTAGAATTAACTTTTTTTTTTTTTAAGGAAACTGGTGGTCCAGGTTTGAACCAGCGGTCTTCCAGAGGCTTGTGGAGCTCTATAAGGAGGTGGTGGTGTATCTACTGCGGATGCAGAAACTGGGAATCCCCCATTCTGAACAGAGGATCTTCACCTGCTTCCTGCACACCTCACTCAAACTCCTGGAGATCCTCCACTCGGTGAGCACCACAGTTGAACAGACACTGGCAGTGCCCCAATTTGGATAACATCTGTCCTAAATACTAAAATTAGAATTAGTGTGTCCTAAATCATTTAAAATGGAATGTCTAAATGTTCTGTTTATGTCTTACTACATACTCATAATGTACTTTACATTAGTTAAAGGATTAGTTCACTTCAGAATTAAAATTTCCTGATAATTTACTCACTCACCTCCATGTCATCCAAGATGTTTATGCCTTTCTTCATTTGAAAAGAAATGAAGGTTTTTAAGGAAAACATTCCAGGATTTTTCTCCATATAGTGGACTTCACTGGATTTCAATGGGTTGAAGGTCCAAATGTCAGTTTCAGTGCAGCTTCAAAGAGCTCTACATGATCCCAGACGAGGAATAAGAGTCTTATCTAGAGAAACGATCGGTCATTTTCTAAAAAGAATAAAAATGATATACTGTTTAACCACAAATGCTCTTCTTGCACTGCTCTGTGATGCTCCACGCATTATGTAATCACGTTGGAAAGGTCACGCGTGTCGTAGGCGGAAGTACCGATCCAGTGTTTACAAAGCAAACTTGCAAAGACTAAGTCAAACGGCCTTTACAAAAAAAGGTAAAACAACAATGTCGGACGATTTTGAAGTTGGAGGAGAAAATGAGATGGAGTTTATCGCCCTACCGTGGTATTTCTGCCTACGTCACGCGTGACCTTTCCAACATGATTACGTAATGCGTGCCGCATCACAGAGCAGTGCAAGATGAGCATTTTTAATTAAAATATATAAATTTTTATTTTTTTTAGAAAATGACAGATGGTTTCTCTAGATAAGACTCTTATTCCTCGTCTGGGATCATGTAGAGCTCTTTGAAGCTGCACTGAAACTGACATTTGGACCTTCAGCCCGTTGAACCCCAGTGAAGTCCACTATATGGAGAAAAAAAAACTTAATTTCTTTTCAACTGAAGAAAGAAAGACATGAACATCTTGGATGACATGGAGGTGAGTAAATTATTAGGAGATTTTAATTCTGAAGTGAACGAATCCTTTAACATAAACTAACAATGAGAAGATCATCTCATTCTTGTAGGTGAATGTACAGTAGTTAACAAATATAACCATATTATAAAGTGTTAATGGAAATTCTGTAATATTAATTTGCTAATATCATTCTAATTATCGTGTTGCAGGTTAATGAGCGTGCTGGCCAGATCATCCAGTATGACAAGTTCTATATTCATGAGCTGGATGAGCTTATTGACATCAGGAATGATTATGTCACCTGGTTTCAGCAACAGATGTTCTCTGTGGTGAGTCTGCATTGTACAAAGGTAATCAGCGTAATTTTACACTCCTGAATCATCATTTAATTTTCATTTTCATTTTCATTTTCATTTGCAGTCACTTTAAGGTGACTTATGTAATTCCTGTGCTGCTAGATGTGTATAAATATACTTTTCTTTAACCTCAAATCACAGTCAAAGTCACATTCCCCTGTCTCTCATCTGTTTTGAACAGGTCATGGATTCGCAGGTCACCTTGTGCAAATACCCGTTTGTTTTTGACGCTCAGGCGAAGACGACGCTGCTCCAGACTGATGCTGTGATCCAGATGCAGGTGAGAGAGCTCCGCCGCGTCTGAAGATTTGACATCATGTTTTACTCTAATGCGCTCACAGTGCTGTTTGTGATCAGATAGCCGTGGACCAGGCTCAGAGACAGAACTTGCACTCGCTCTTTTTGTCCGGTGGAGGAGTAGAGTCAGTAAACCCCTGCCTCATCCTCATCGTACGCCGAGATAACGTGGTTGGAGACTCCATGGAGGTGCTGAGGAAGTCCAAAAACGTTGATTACAAGAAGCCGCTCAAGGTAAACTAGTTTTTCCTTAATCTAAGTGTCATTGCTGCTTCTGCGGTTTTTAATTCTATTATTCTGCAGGTGATCTTTGTTGGAGAGGAGGCCGTGGATGCTGGCGGCGTGAGGAAAGAGTTCTTCCTGCTCATCATGAAAGAACTCCTAGACCCTAAATATGGCATGTTTCGATACTACGAGGACTCCAGACTCATCTGGTTTGCTCATAAGGTATAGTAAGAAAGCATGCAATGTCCTTTTGAGGAAAAAATATTCAAAAATCTTTATTCAGAGGCCATAAAAAAGCAAAAGTTCCAAACGAAGTGCACAGTACAAAGACAGTGTCTGTTTTAGATATTATGCACTTGATCTCTGTTACTGTACTACTTCTAAAATACCTCAAAGGGGTCATGAACTGCATTGTTTTATTGTTTTATAATGTTTCTTGGTGTGCATTTATAATGTTAGTATGATTTTTACATCAACAATTGTCATAATTTAGAAATAAAAGGCATTTTTCCTATCCTGATTTTAGCCCTCCAATTTGAACACTCTGTTTTAAGGGGCGTGTCTGCTGTGAGACTTCAGTGTAAACGCCCACTGCTGTGATTGACTAACATTTTTTCATATGAAATAGCCAAGTAATACTCTCTCAAAAAGTCCAGAACTCAGTCACCGATAAACTCACTCTGTTTGATTGACAGCTCCAGCGATTGTAAAGAGAGCGTTCTTTGATTGATTTCTATATATAATTTAATCACAGTTTAAATAACAGATTATTTTCATCCTACAAAGAGAAACAAGGTGAAGTTGAGCGTTTAGTCACTGGTTTGATTTACTGACACACAGACAAACATCATGTGACTGTACATGAATCATTAATATCAGATCAGGCATTAGAATGAACACAGTTACTGACATGTTGTTGCATTACTGTCGAGTTCATATCTGTGATTGATTTACCAAAGAATCCACAGTGAAATGTACCGAATAAATAAAGCTCAACTGAGACATTCACATTGTTGAAAATAAATAACCATATTCCTGCATTAGGATCCTTTGAAAGGTAATGTTATTTTAGTCCTGTATCGCTCTTCTCTCCTCCTCATCTCACTTACACGCCAGTGGGCGGGGCTAACATTGGAAAGATGAAGTAGGCGTTGATTTCTTCCGTGGAGGCGGAGTTTCACCTATCTATAGGCACATTCCAGGATCAGTCGTTCGCTGGGTCTGGTGTCAATAAAAGCTTTTATTGGACTAACAAGGAAGTTTTCAGTTCTGAAACTCTTATATATCAAAAGCTTAAGGAAAAGTTGATTTCTCAATTCATAACCCCTTTAACCTTCTAATACATGTATATTGAAGTAAATCAGACAAAACAAGTTGTTTGTGACAATCATCATAAATGTATATACTAAAACCAACCCTTCATTCATAATATCAGTGTAAGATGAGGAAAATTCAGTCTCACACATGTCAGCTATGCTTTACTGCAGACATTTGAAGACATTGACTTGTTCCACCTGATCGGTGTCGTCTGTGGATTGGCCATCTATAACCTCACTATAGTGGAGCTGAACTTCCCACTAGCACTGTACAAGAAACTCCTGAAGAAAGTGCCAACACTAGAGGACCTGAAAGAACTCATGCCTGATGTAGGAAGGTGCGTTTTTCAATAGATTGATGAGATTTTGTGCTTCTGTTTATAGGTTCCAGAGATTAAAGGGCTCATATCATGAAGAATCAAACTCTCTTTGACTGTTTGAGATGTTTCATATACTATGAAACACATGGTGGACCTAAAACTTCCTCCCCAGTCCATAAATCTTCTGATGTCAGACAGATGAAAAGCATTTGGACACATGCATGATCCACATTCACATCAATGGCACCTATTCTTGTGTGTCTGAGGAGTTGTTCAGTAAAAATGGACTGTTTATGTTTAAGGGACATTATAATGAAAAGTTAAATATGACTGTTTTGTGCTGAAAACATTAACCCTTTAAAAATATTTTTTAAATGCAACAGTTTATTGAATTTATTGAAAGATAAAATATTTTTTTAAAAAGCTAAAACAAAATGTTTACTTATAGTATGTTTTTTTAGGCTTATATTTGATACACCAGGCTTTTAAGGCTCATATTTTATGATATAGTAAGAAAATGGAGGAAAACACACTTAATATTCAGAGGCCCGAACTGAGCACACGTATGCAATTTGGTGCATATTGCTGCTGATATTCATATGGACAAAGAGTAATTTTTCAATTGTACAATACTTTTACTTGCTAAAAAAGTATAATCAATCAGAAGGCATGTAATAGATTGTATGCATCAGGTTTTTCAGCAAAGTTTTGATCATTTAGAGGCCTTAGAAATGTGCATATCAAATATGATAGAATAGGCTTTATAGGGTTAAGTAATAATCTTGAAAAATATATGATATGACCCCTTTTAGGGGATGTGTAAATATGATCCTCATCTATGTTTTTCTCTGTCTGGATCTTCAGGAGTCTTCAGCAGCTGCTGGATTATACGGAGGATGATTTGGAAGAAACTTTCTGCCTGAATTTCACAGTAAGAACAAGTTAAAGTGTTGTTTGCACATAATGAAATAAAACATAAATAAATGCATATACAGTCATTTTATAATTGCAGATCACAGAGGAAAATTTTGGTGCCACTGAGGTATTAGAGCTGATACCCAACGGGACGGACATCAGCGTCAACAAATCCAACAGGTAATATTTACATTCTCTCATCATGAGCATTGTGACTATTTCTAACTCACCCTGTATTTTTCATGATTTTAATATATTTTGCCCAACTAAATAGTTTTTCTCACCCCTTCAACCTTACCAGGCAGGAGTTTGTCAATGCCTACGTTAATTATATATTCAACACCTCCGTGGCTCCTCAGTTCAGTGCTTTCCACGCTGGATTTCACAAAGTTTGTGGAGGGAAGGTTCTAGAGCTTTTCCAGCCCAGTGAACTTCAGGCCATGGTTATAGGAAACACCAATTATGACTGGAAGGAATTAGAGAAGGTAAAAATAAACTTCAGATGAATTTGCTTGGACTGCTGCTGGTTTTGTGCTTGAAATCCAATAGCATGTGTTTGGAAATGTACATTTGATACTGTAGTTTGTTCACTTTGTAAATGGCTGTATTGATTCTCAGAGCACAGAGTATAAGGGCGAGTACTGGGCGGATCATCCCACCATCAAGATATTCTGGGAAGTATTTCACGAGCTGCCTTTGGAAAAGAAGAAACAGTTCCTGCGTAAGTGATTCATCTTTGAGTTTAGAATTACATGCTAGTGGATGAGTTGAATCAACTCCACAGCAACTACTTAAATTTATCCACTAACCATTCAGAAACGTCTAAAAGTTGTAACTTCTTCCTGAGTCTCTCCATCAGTGTCGACTCCGGTTTGAACAATGTAAGGTTGAACACCGTCGTCATTTTGGCTGCGTGAGATTCTCCAGCTTTGTTGTTGTTGAGCTGTTAAAGCTCCGCCTCTTCTGGAAAGGGGGCGGGGAGCAGCAGCTCATTTGCATTTAAAGGGACACACACAAAAATGGCGTGTTTTTGCTCACACCCAAATGGGGCAAATTTGACAGGCTATAATAAATGATCTGTGGGGTATTTTGAGCTGAAACTTCACAGACACATTCTGGGGACACCAGAGACTTATATTACATCTTGTGAAAAGGGGCATAATAGGTCTCCTTTAAACCTAGTGTGTAGGATTGCTGTCATTATGTACATACTTTGACTCATCTTCCTATCATTTACTCCAGTGTTCCTGACGGGCAGTGACCGGATCCCCATCATGGGAATGAAGAGCCTGGCGTTAGTGATCCAGCCCACCGGTGGAGGAGAGCAGTATTTCCCTGTAGCGCACACATGCTTCAACCTGCTGGATCTGCCCAAATACATGAGTAAGGAGTCACTCCGAGAGAAACTGCTGCAGGCCATCGAACACAACCAGGGCTTCAACCTCGTCTGACGTCACCGAGCGATCCGTGCCACGCAGGTACCACACGCTTCAGACTGCAGAAGAGCTCGCGTGATTCAGTGTGACTGCTGCTTTTGATTCGTTTTTGAAAATAGCATAGAAACATTTGATTTATCTGAATCATCAGTTACAATTTAAATAAAGACACTAAAATCTGCAAATACAGCATCCCAGTGGGACTGAAACATGTAAACAGTATTTGTATATCAGTATTTTGATACTTACTCAAAGTTTGGGTGACATTTGTGTGCTTGTATCTTTTTTTACATGTAACATTTTACAATAAGGTTCTATACATTAACATTAGTGTCATAAACTGAATTCATTCATTTATAAATTCACTCTAGTGATTTATATTTATAAATACACTATTCATTGTTCGCTCAAAATGCATTAACTGCTGTTAACATACATATACTGTTACGTTTACTGTTGAAAATGTATTAGTATATGAAGAGATTACATTAATTCATATTATTAAAGGCTAATATTTATTGTTAATGACAATATTAACTAATATTAGCGTATACAACCTTATAGTACAGTGTTACCAGTACTTTTTTTTTTTTTGCATTACAAAACCTTCGCTTTTTGTTTTAATTATGTTTTTATTCTAAATAACTTAACATGGATGTGCAAAAATCACACTTGCTAAACCAATAAGATGCAACAAGATGACTTTTGAAGAAGCAATGATGTTTGGCAAGTCGTTCAGATTGACTTTAGGATGTAATGGATGAATATTAATGCAGGATCGCACATGATTTTAATGTGTGTCCTTAAGGGATCTTAGAGCACTTTTGTTACATATGCCTTAACTAAAAACAAACACAGATTGTTTTGATATTTATTTTGTTTTGAAAGATTGAGTAAGTACCACAATCTGATAGCAGGTGCAGGAATGTGTCTGATGGACACTGAATGTGTTCATCACGGTTGTAATGTTCATATACTGGAGTGGCAATACAAAGTCTTACAGGTGTTAAGAGTTGTAATAATAAATGACCAATAAAAATATGTGAGTTGGATTATTGCACTCATTCATGGTGCAGGACATTCAAGTTAAAACTCTGTTAGTCTTAAAACGCTCATGGCTCATCACACGTGTGTGTGTGTGTGTGTGTATGAGCTACTAGTTGCTGTGCCATTATGTGTGTGTGTTGAAGGGTATGTGGAAGCAATTCAACAAATGCTGACATTTTTCTTGTGTTTGTAAATTGTAAATAAACACGATATTTTCTAGTTTTGATGTTGTGATTATTTTTTTATCACGTGTTTTAGCGGTTGAGTTCCACATTGCAATGCAACAGAAACACATCATGACCCTTTTATTGTATTAAATTATTTTATTATTGAATCCTGTACATGTTTGGCATAGGCACTTTGGTTCAGAAGTGCAGGTGTTTGTGGTCCAGGAGCTTCAGCTCAATGCGGCAGCTCATGATGGACCAGTTTGTAGTGCGAGCCGCAGGACGGGCAGCGCTGAGGGTTTCCCTCATGAAGCCAGAACCAAACAATAGCGGTGTTGTCCTCCTCACCTTCACAAGACAAGAGAGACACACATTTATTTGGAAAGTCTTGCTTGAAAAGAAATCAACAGCTTGTTGTGTGTGTGTGTGTGTGTGTGTGTGTGTGCGTGCGTGTCTTACAGAGGCAGCCGACCAGCCGTTTGTTATTGATGCTTGGAACAATATGAGGGTCGTCTTTGGATCCAGTGTATTCCTTTGGCTTGAATATGCTGTACGGATCCTGTAGAACAGATCAGAAAGGACATGTGGTTCAAAATGAATGACCATATATATTCACCAAAGCTTATGGTCAAACAATGTCATTCTATATTGTACCTGGCCCTTTTTCAGCGCCTGCAGGATGCGTCTCTCCAAACCCGCAGCCTGCTCGTCATCTGTTGGGATACCTGAAAAAGAAAAACATTATTGGTGGTGATATACAGCTGAGGAAGAGCGGACACGTTTAAAGGGTTAGTTTATCCAAAAATGAAAATTCTGTCATTTATTATTCATCCTCATGTCGTTCCACACCCGTAAGACCTTCATTCATCTTCAGAACACAAATTAAGATATTTTTGATGAAATGGCTCAGTGAGGCCTGCATAGCCAGCAATGACATTTCCTCTCTTAAGATCCTTTAATGTACTAAAAACATATTTAAATCAGTTCATGTGAGTACAGTGGTTCAATATTAATATTATAAAGCCACGAGAATATTTTTGGTGCGCCAAAAAACAAAATAACGACTTATATAGTGATGGCTGATTTCAAAACAGCCAAATGATTCGAATCTTTTGTGTCGAATCAGCGATTCGGAGCGCCAAAGTCATGTGATTTCAGCAGTTTGGCACGCGATCCGAATCATGATTCGACACAAAAGATTCGAATCATTTGGCTGTTTTGAAATCAGCCATCACTATATAAGTTATTTTGTTTTTTTGGCGCACCAAAAATATTCTCGTCGCTTTATAATATTAATATTGAACCACTGTACTCACATGAACTGATTTAAATATGTTTTTAGTACATTAATGGATCTTGAGAGAGGAAATGTCATTGCTCCCTAAGCAGGCCTCACTGAGCCATCGGATTTCAACAAAAATATCTTAATTTGTGTTCCGAAGATGAATGAAGGTCTTACGGGAGTGGAACGACATGAGGGTGAGTAATTAATGACAGAATTTTAATTTTTGGGTGTTCTGTATCCCTTAATGGAGAATACAAAAGTCTCTGCTTTGACTGCCATTTGTACCACCACACGATCAAACAACATGCTTAATTTTCAAAATAAATAAACCTGTATTATCCCCCCATTCAAAATATTCTCATTGAAATGCTACTCGAAAATAAGGATTACAGGTGCTGGTCATATAATTAGAATATCGTGAAAAAGTTCATTTTTTATTGTAAATTATTTTAAAAAAATGAAACTTCCATATATTCTAGATTCCCTACATGTAAAGTAAAACATTTCAAAAGTTTTTTTTTTTTTTTTTAAATTTTGATGATTAGAGCGTACAGCTAATGAAAGTCCAAAATCCAGTATCTCAAAATATTAGAATATTTACATTTGAGTTTCATTAAATGACCATCCCTACAGTATAGATTCCGGGTATCTCTTGTTCTTTGAAACCACACTAATGGGGAAGACTGCTGACATGGCAATGGTCCAGGAGACAATCATTGACACCCTCCACAAAGAGAGTAAGTCACAGATGGTCATTACTGAATGTGGTGGCTGTTTACAGAGTGATGTATCAAAGCATATTAAATGCAAAGTTGACTAGAAGGAAGAAATTGGGTAGGCAAAGGTGCACAAGCAACAGGGATGACCACAAGCTTGAGAATACTGTCAATTCAAACACTTGGGAGAGCTTCACAATGAGTCAAATGAAGCCGGAGTCAGCGCATCAAGAGTTACCACACTCAGACATCTTCAGGAAAAGGACTACCAAGCCACTTCTGAAACAGAAACAATGTCAGAAGCATCTTACCTGGGCTAAGGAGAAAAAGAACTGGACAGTGAACAGTGGTCGAAAGTCCTCTTTTCAGATAAAAGTAAATTTTGCATTTCATGTTGAAATCATGGTCCCAGAGTCTGAAGGAAGACTGGAGAGGCACAGAATCCAAGCTGCTTGAAGTCTAGTGGGAAGTTTCTGAAGTCAGTAATGATTTGGGGGGGCCGTGACGTCTGCTGGTGTTGGTCCATTGTGTTTTATCAAGTGCAAAATCAATGCAGCCATCTTCCAGGAGATTTTGGAGCACTTTATGCTTCCATCTGCTGACAAACTTTATGGAGATGCTGATTTCCTTTTCCAGCAGGACTTTAGCACCTGCCCACAGTGCAAAAATCACTTCCAAGTGGTTTGCTGACCATGATATTACTGTGCTTTATTGGCCAGCCAACATGCCTGACCCCTGAATCTATGGGATATTTTCAAGAGAAAGATGAGAAACAGTCGATCCAACAATATACAGATGATCTGAAGGCTCAATAGTGCCTCAGCAGTGCCACAGGCTGATCACTTCCATGCCACACTTCACTGATGCTGTAATTTGTGCTAGGAGCAAGTCATTTGCTGTAATATGTGCTGCCGACCAAGTATTGAGTGTACAAATGAACATACTTTAAAGAACTTGAACTTTTCTGTTTTGAAAATCCATTTTTTGATTGATCTTAGGAAATATTCTAATATTTTGAGATACTGGATTTTTGACTTTCATGAGCTGTACACTCTAATCAAAATTTAAAAAAAAAAAAAAAAAAAAAAAACTTTTGAAATGTTTTACTTTACATGTAGGGAATCTAGAATATATGAAAGTTTCATTTTTAAAAATAATTTACAATAAAAAAATGAAGTTTTTCACGATATTCTACTTATATGACCAGCACCTGTATATGCATGTATGTTTTGGGTTTGAGATTGAGATTACAGCATTTGTCCACTAGGTGTCGCCAGAAATGCAGATAAATAGAGCGGCTCCTCCGCCATGATCAAGTATAACTGGCACACGAACATGAGTTTTGTGCCAAGAAAAGGCCACAGCACAGCCCTCCACAGCATTAAGAACTTATGACCTTGATTATACTCAATTCTTATAAATCATACGAGTCACCATGTTATTGTTTCAAATAATGTCGAGCGTTTTTAACGCTACTTTCAAGTGTCTTTTCATGTTCTTCAGAAATTAATGAGCCATTTCATATGTCAGCTGTCTTTCTGTACAAATCTGTCACTCATTCAAAAACGAAGAAAATGACAGCATGTTGCTTTATTTTTACACGTGCAAAAATAATATCACTACAATTAATCGCGAGTAAATTTAAATAAAGTTAAATTTCTGTAAAGAAATGATAAATCCTTACCTTTCCCGGCCATCGCACGTTGAGGTGTTTTCATTAAAATATTTTGTCTGCCCATCAGAGTCACTCGACAGGCTCTCAGGAGGATTTTACTTGCCATCTTGACTTTAAACTTCCAGTGTTTGGTGCGCGCGCGCTCCCGCTGACAGTCACTACAGAATGTGGAACAGTGTCAGTGAAAGTCACTAAAATGATTGACACCGGGGATGGACCAATCAAAGAGAAGAACCGCTGGACTTTGACCAATGAACGAACAGGAAGAGCGGACAGGTGTAACTAGAGAGGACAGTAAAAATAAAAGTAAAATCTGTTCCGTCTGAAGGAAGATTTAAACAGACTATATAGATTACTGAATATTGAAGATATTCCAGTTTCAAATTATATGTCCTAAAGTGAGTAATAATTCAAATTTAAATAATAATCTTCTAAGCAGAATCAAACTATGAATCAAATTATGTTTGGGTCATTTTTTTGTCCAAAGGCCTTAATAATAATAATAATAATAATAATAAAAAAGATATGACATCCAAAGTATGTACAACTAGGTCTCTTGTATTGAATCCAACAGGTTTTAATTATATTTTTCTACATATAAAGGTATTTTTAAGATTTTGAAGTGTCAAAAGTTCATTTGGTTTAACCGTCCAACCGTTCATTTGTGAATAAAATATCATAAAATGTAATAAATGTATATTTTTTTTAATCTGGCATGATTTTATATCATCATATATCAACATAGTGCAAAATAGTGTTAAAATTATGTGTAGAAGTCGTTGCTTTGTTATGAGAAAGAATGTCTGGAAAAATGAATTTCATTGATGTCATTCGGAGTAACCAATATAAAGGGACTGTTTTGGATCAAGTCATGCGGTCAATATCATGTGACAGGATGCAATAGGCCACATGGTCATGAAGCAAAGTAACTAACTCTCTCTTAACTATTTGATAAATTCATGTTTTCACTTGTTCATACGCATGTCCCGAAACATCAGGTCATACGGTACAACCGCTATAAAACATGGAAAATGTTGTAATATTTTAAAAACTTGTACTAAATATAAAATGTTTGATTGTCCTTTAGATATCAGCCTGTTAGCATTGTTTGAAAATATCGTCATTTGGTATAACCAAAAGTGTCATTCGGTAAAACTGAAATTTTGGTTAAACCGAACTTTTTTGCTGACAAATTTTGTATAAAATGTCAAAAGCAGTGATAACTGATTATAAAAAAAAACACAATCTCATTGTTAACACTTAATAAAACTTCAAAATTAATTAATCTCCATTATGTTTTAAAGATTTACACTTTTAAAAACTTTAATTTGTCAATGACCCGTTTACAAAATTTCAGGTCATCCAGTAGAACCTTAATAGATGTTCAGAGGATACTTTCTCTTTATGTGATAATAATAATGACTTCGGTGTTTTGAGCTGTTCCACAGTAAGTTGTTTTATTTTTGCAGAATTTGAAAAATGCAGTTTACAGACACTCGGAATGTAACACATTCACATATTTGTACACAAATACACATACATTTGCCTCAAAATGCTGACTGCACAAGGAGGAAACCATATCATAAGCACTTTTCTGTTTTTTTTTTTTTTTTTCTGAAAGTAAACAAAAATATGAATACAAAAATGACATTTTTACAAGACACTACTGGCTTATATGTATGAATGTAATTATTATGCATAATTATTTAATATTATTGAATCATTATTATTTAGTGAGTCGTATATTAGTTAAACACGTTAAAATGAATTCTGCCACAGCCAACTTTATAATCATTTCCTGTGCAAACTGTGAAACCTGTGAAAATGTTTTCCTCACGCTTCAATAGTCAGTAAACAATTCTGAAAAGACATTTAAAGGGTTAGTTCACCCAAAAATGAAAATAATGTCTTTTATTACTCACCCTCATGTCGTTCCACATCCGTAAGACCTTCATTCATCTTCAGAACACAAATTAAGATATTTTTGTTGAAATCCGATGGCTCCGTGAGGCCTGCATAGGGAGCAATGACATTTCCTCTCTCAAGATCCATTAATGTACTAAAAACATGTTTAAATCAGTTCATGTGAGTACAGTGGTTCAATATTAATATTATAAAGAGACGAGAATATTTTTGGTGCACCAAAAAAACAAATTAACGACTTATATAGTGATGGCCGATTTCAAAACACTGCTTCATGAAGCATCGGAGCATAATGAGTCAGCGTGTCGAATCATGATTCAGATCGCGTGTCAAACTGCTGAAATCACATGACTTTGGTGCTTCGGAGCATTATGAATCTTTTGTGTCGAATCAGCAGCTGTGTCCGAAAACTGGAAAATGCTGCCTTCGGAGGACACATTTCAAGGTAGGAAGGCATCAAGGCACGTCCGAATCCAATGTTAGCTTCACTTCCTATTTCCTGAGATCCCTTCATCTGATCGATTTTTCAAGGCAGCATAGATGTTTCCTTAGCTGCCTTTGATATCCCACAATTCTGTGCTTTCCATTCTGTGACAGTTGAGCTAGAAAAATAAAGATGGCATCCGAAAGTTGCGTTTGCTGGCCAGTTTGTGAGTAAATGTACATTTTTGACCAACATTTTCCACTTTTGATGTCATTTCTAGAGAGAAATTACAACTGTAGTAATTAAATATTTGTTTAGTTCTCACCAAAGTTCACGCTATATTGCTGTAGATCAGTGGTTCCCAAACGTTTTAGCGTTGAGTACTCTTCCATTTCGACTGCAGTCACAGCTTTACCATTAAGGGACAATATTTGCCCCCTAAATTGATTTTCCAGTGCATTTTTTTTACCTTTCTGAAAAACTTTATAAAATAAATAATGTTTTAAATAAAAATGTTCAATAGAGAAATATGCAATGATGGTAAAACTAAGTAAAACTTTTAAATATTAAACTAAAACCGCCAGTAGGTGGCAGCAAGTCACTGTTTTTATGAGTGAGTCATCGAGTCATTCATTCAGTAACGAAGCAAGTGGCTGTGAATGAATCATTGAATCATTGACTCTCACGATTCGTTCAAAGCCGCAGAATTGTTCGCGAAACACAGACGTGTGTTGTAGTTCTGCTGTGGTTTTTGTTATTATTTCATTGCAAAATAGAGTAAATACTGGCAGTACTGTGTTTAAAATGTACGTTTTGTTTTTTGACCTGTTGTCACGTTTGCAGTCATGTGGATATTTGAGAACAATTGCATTCTTGCTCGTTATCATCATTAAATACAAGAACTCACACAAGGTATGTTTTTGTATCGGAGAAAGTTGGAGTCTTAAATAGAAATTAATCCATTATCTGTGTCTATATTTGTTCTTCATGCGAGTAAGTGCTAAATCCCCACTTTTACAAAGGTGCAAATGATGAGGTAATTTGATTAAATGTTCTGGATTTACGACATTTTGGCATTTAGAAATACATGCTCTATTTTAAATTTATTTTAATGTAGAATTAAATGAACTACTCAGCATTTTGTTCGCGTACCCCCTTTTGTCAGCCTCACGTACCCCAGTTTGGGAACCACTGCTGTAGATCATTAAACTGTTACGCTGCTCAGAAGTCTGTCCGAAATGGCATTTCATGAGGTGCGTTCATGCACAAATGCTGCCTTACAAGTCATTGCTTGATAAGGCAGCGAGGCAGCAAGTCAGCTACCTAGGATTACGGACGCAGAGTGGTTCGGAGTGCCAAAGTCACGTGATTTCAGCAGTTTGTCCGTTTGACACGCGATCCGAATCATGATTCGACACGCTGATTCATTATGCTCTGAATCTTCCTGAAGCAGTGTTTTGTAATCGGCCATCACTATATAAGTCGTTATTTTGTGTTTTTGGCGCACCAAAAATATTCTCGTCTCTTTATAATATTAATATTGAACCACTGTACTCACATGAACTGATTTAAATATGTTTTTAGTACATTAATGGATCTTGAGAGAGGAAATGTCATTGCTCCCTACGGAAGCCTCACTGAGCCATCGGATTTCAACAAAAATATCTTAATTTGTGTTCTGAAGATTAACGAAGGTCTTACAGGTGTGAAATGGCATGAGGGTGAGTAATTAATGACAGAATTTTCATTTTTGGGTGAACTAACCCTTTAAAGCATACAAAGCATCACTGCTGAACACTAATTTCAACATATATTATCATCATCCTACAAAACAAACAACTGAATCATGCCATAAGCATGGTGAAGCATAGTAAATGATTGGTCTGTTCTGATACTGATGATGCAGAATACATGCACTGAACAGCAGAAAATATGAATTTATATTTCATAGTTCCTGAACTTCAGTAAAAGGCCAGAGGGAGCTTCACCAGCCCAGCGAAACCTGTGATGCCAACAATCGCCTGTGGGATAGAAACATTACGGTAAATCCAAGGAAAACTAATACATAACAGAAAAACTGTAAACATCCAAGAAAACTCACCTGACGGCAGTGATGTTTCAGAATCTTTCTGCTCCTCTGTGGATTCTCCATTCCCCATGATCACGGGATCTGTGTCTTTTGCGGCCTCGAGCATCGGCTCTTTCTTGGCCCTCACAGCCCAATGCATCGACTGACCATCATTTTTGGAGACACAATAATGCAGTTTTTGTTACAATATGTGATCACAAAACCAGTCATTAAGGTCAATTTTTTAAAAATGAGATTTATACATCAATAAATCTTAATAAATAAGCTTTCCATTGATGTAGGACAATATTTGTCCGAGATACAACTATTTGAAAATCTGGAATCTGAGGGTGCAAAAAAATCAAAATATTGAGAAAATCACCTTTAATGTCCTTAGCAATGCATATCCACTCACAAAAATACATTTTTGATATATTTACGGTAGAAAATGTACAAAATATCTTCAAGGAACATGATCTTTACTTAATATCCTAATGATTTTTGGATATTAAATACAAGAAAAATCGATACCCATACAATGTATTGTTGGCTGTTGCTACAATTATACCTGTGCGACTTATGACTGGTTTTGTGCTCCAGGGTCACATATAGCTGTTGCATGATTGAAATGCAATGCCTAACTAACACTTACAGTTTTAACCGAGTCACTGAGCGCTTGCCATTCGCTGAATGGGATTGCAATTCGACTTCTGAGCCAGAGATCGTAATTCTTTCTTTTCTTCTCATCTGTGAGAATCTCTTTAGCTTGCTGTAGCTTCTGGAACTCCTCCACTGCAAGAAGAAAATGACCAAAACAGATTCAAGCACTCTCTAACAATCAGAGGTCAACAAATGGCATTATATCAGTCATCGCCTGTTAGAAAACCGACATATGCGAATGTTTGTGGACAAAATGCATTGCAGATAATTAAAAAAAAGGGGGGGGGGGGGGGGTGTTATATGTCTTAAAGAATCAAAGAAAATGACATTTGCACAAAAAAAAAAAAAAAAATGTTTGTACCTGCTTTGGGGTTCTCCGGGTGTTTGTCAGGGTGGCAGGCCAGAGCTTTCACTTTAAACTCATTGACAATCTGTTCAGTCTGTGAGAAATGCATATTATTTATTACTAGCATATAATGATACATGCATTGTCCAGCTATTTAATCAACTATTATGATGACTGATGTCTCTGACACACAAGCAAAAGGCTGTTTCACAATCAACAATCAACAATCTTGTTCTGTCACATGATGCACATGAATGCAATTATCAAATCTTTTCACAATACTGTACTTACAACAGATTAATTACACCGATATTTATATGCTGGAGTTGCGATTATAATAATAATCTTAGTCATTTTAGATGCCTTTATAAACTAGCAGAAATAATAAAAACACAAGCCCTAAAATAACTATCATTGTGTGTTTACCGTTGACAGTTCATCGCAGCCGAGCAGCCCATAATAATCCTCAAAGTCCTCCGTTCTGCAGTTCAGTATCGCCTCCATGCCTCCTACACTCAACTAAACACAAATTACCGTAAACTCGCTTAAATGTTTCGCTCAGTACCGCCTGTAGCAGTAGATCGAGCGCGCATGCGCGCAAGTATTTGGAACTTTACGGTAGCAGGGCTTTTAAATGGCCTTCGTCACAGACGCTATGACTCATGCTAAACACTTCTGATTTAAATCAATAAAATAGTAAAAAACAAACAAAAATCATTTTTTTGTGCATGAAGACTTTATGTAAGTATCTTAAAAGTTATTCATACAGATAAAAGTATCCCCATGGCTCCGCTTTAATAACACCGTGGTATTTTTGACATAATTTAAAGAACACCTTGGTATTTGTATGGTGTTGAATGTAAACATAATTACGCCAATAAACTACTTTAAACTGAAGCATGTGCTGCTACTGTGGGCAAAGAGTTTAGTGTATATTCTTTGGAGGCAGTCACGTGCTCTGTAGTCTGACGCATCTACGGTCCATCTGCTAGTGACGTCACGTCACATCATTACCGGAAGGTCCTCCCGCGCCCCTCCTCCACTCACTCCCAGGCGAAGATGGCGGACGGCGAAAATAAACGGGCCGAACCTGCCGACGCCGCTGAGCTGGACGAGCCGCTTCTGAAGAGACCGAGACTTCTGGATCCGCCCGGTGATTCGGAGCTGAGCGCTGCTGGCGGAACCGAGCCGGTGGAGGCGGAACCGGCGCTGATGGACGCGACCCAGCAGGCCTCACTCAACAACAACAACAACAACAAGCACACTGAACCTGGACTGACCGCCGAACCAGAACCGGAGCTCTCTGGTACAACGTCGTTACATTTTTTATTGATTTATTCAATTTATTGGTTATTTTAGGAGTTTTTTTAGTCTCATGATAAGGTTTACTGCACGTTCTCACAGTTTTACGTTACACTGTTTTCACGTTTGTGGGTTTTGAATGATTATTTAATGTAATAACAATTTAAGTTATTTATTATTGTTTATATAATTTCATTAATTATTAGATATTATATTATTGTTATCATTGAGATATCTATCTATATATCTATATATATATATATATACATAAATAAAATCATTGTTTATTAATTAAAATTATATTTTATTGAATGATTATTAATTAATTGTTCACTAAATAAATACAATAATAATACTTATATTTATATAAATATATAATTTAATAATTATTAGATATTATATTATTGTTTATATATATATATATATATATATATATATATATATTACAATTTTATTGTTTAATTAAACTTGTATTTTATTTAATGATTATTAATTAACTGTTCACTAAATAAATACAATAATAATACTTATTATATTTAATTATGTAATTTAATTAATTATAGATATATTATTTATATATATATATATATATATATATATATATATATATATATATATATATTACAATTTCATTGTTTAATTAAAATTATATTTTATTTAATGATTATTAATTGTTCACTAAATAAATACAAATAAATACAATAATAATACTTAATAATACTTATTATTATTATACTTATTATTGTTATTATTTACATTTATTTATATAATTTTATTTATTAATTCAATATTTTTATGTTGTTATTATTATTATTATTATTATTAATATTTATTATGTACTTTTTTAGTTATTATTGTTATTTTATTATTATATTTACTAGTTTTAGAAGGTCACTGCTTTGACATGTCACGTCAACTCCATAAATATGTAATTGTTTTTTAAGTACATTTATTTACATGTTTGTATTTAGGCACTTTAATATAGCCTTTTTTGGGACAAATTAGTTTAGTAAACCAGCTAAAATACTATTCAAGTTCATAAATCAACATGTTGACACCTGCACAGATTGATCATATTTTCATGTTTATATTACTTATAGTATTGCATTACCTTGCTTATTTGTTTAAATAAATAAATGCATTTTCTTAAAAAAAAAAAAAAAAAAAAAAAATCTAAAAAGAATAATGTTTAGAGTTCTGATTAAATTTGAGCAAAACTATTATTATAAGTCAAAGAAATGCACATAGTATCCATCTAGTCTAGTGGAAAACAGTAAGGCCAGCTGTATTCTACTGTTTTTGTTGCTATCTGAAATCATGTTTTTGTGTGGTTTGCACACAGAGTTCATTGACGAAGGTGTCCATCCCAG
This sequence comes from Ancherythroculter nigrocauda, assembly GCA_036281575.1. Taxonomy (NCBI): domain Eukaryota; kingdom Metazoa; phylum Chordata; class Actinopteri; order Cypriniformes; family Xenocyprididae; genus Ancherythroculter; species Ancherythroculter nigrocauda. Next base: position 3,513,769 of record VTFQ01000016.1, on the reverse strand, counting down.
TGGTTTTACGTCACCTGATCTTCTTCACGATGATGATGACTGCTCTTCTCGCGCCAGCTCCAGTGACTGGACGCCTCAACCACACATTGGTAAGTTTCGTTAGTTAAATCCGTTGGTTTACTGAGTGCCTGATGCATGTCGCAAGATACAAATAAAGAACAGTTTATTCTGAGTCAAAAGTCTGACTGGAATAAGAGACTAAAGAATAATGTCCACAATTATACATATTTATTGCAAATTGCACATTCATTTGCTCTAGAATTTAGTGTTTTGTGAATTAAATGAAAGCATGGTTTTCTTTTAGGTTCTTATCGGTTCATTCAGCAGCACATCATGAGAGGAACCGACCCGAGGGCCATTTTAAAAGACTTGCTTCCCGAAACGGTCCTTCCACCAGATCTGGACGACATGACACTGTGGCAGATCATCATCAACATCTCAGAACCGCCCAAAAGGAAAAAGCGCAAAGACATCAACACATTAGAGGACGTTGTCCGACTCCTGAATGAGAGAAAGAAGGTTCTCGTGCTCACCGGCGCTGGGGTGTGTTTTTGATTTTCACTCTGAAACGCTTTCTGAACACATGCCCAATGTATTGAATATTGATGTGTTCCTCTTGTGTCCGCAGGTGTCTGTTTCTTGCGGGATTCCTGACTTTCGGTCTAGAGATGGCATATACGCTAGACTCGCTGTGGATTTTCCTGACCTTCCTGATCCTCAAGCCATGTTTGACATAGACTACTTTAGAAGAGATCCCAGGCCTTTTTTCAAATTTGCCAAGGTTTGATGCGCTGTCTTCTCATTTGCATTTCTGCCAAGAATGGAAAACATGCATTTCAAATAAGGCAAGACACTACAGGCAAAAATATTATTTTTTTCATTCAAAGGTCAATATTGTGATTTTGGTCAAATTTTGCTTCTATAATGTCTTCTTTCAGACTAGTGGAAAGAAAACATCTAAAATAAACGTTGAATCTATTTTTATCTGTATCTGTTGCACATATCTCATATATGTCAACAAAATTAACTCTAATTTTGAAGCTGGCTTTATCTAATTTCCGTTCTGAAAATGTATGCAAATTAGTGCATATTTAATTACACAGTGCCTCATTTGCATATTTAAACTAGTGCTGTCAAAAGATTAAAATTAATCTTGATTAATTGCACCCTTTTGTGCTAATAATCACATACTTATCGTGAAATTAAGCATTTATGATTTATCTAGACAGATTTATTTTGTCATCATTTGCATTAACCAGCAAAGTAAACAGATAAGACTGAAAGATGATTCTCACAAAACTGTATTTTTTGCAAGCTTTTTTCAAGGTGCCTTTCCAAAAAAGGACACTTGGAGACTCCAAAAGGACACCTAATAACCAAATGATATAAGGAGTCTTAATAATTTATAAATGTATGCTCACCAAAGCACACACAGGGCAAAAAAACATTAGAAAACAAAACAAAAGAGCGTTTTTAGAGCTTGTATATGTTCTAAACATCAAGTTGCGATATTGAACATCCTTGACCGGATTGCATTATATACTAAACAAACAACATGAATGTACTGAAATGCGTCTGTGCATAAATACAGGGTATGTTTGCGCATCAGTATAATGGACTTGCACGTGCTTAATGTGCGACTCCTGTTCGTCACTGCAATCGTCTTTACCTTCATTACAGTCTGCATCTATCAAAACTTTACTAGCAAGATGCTGGTTTGCTTTATCCAGCTGAGAAACGTAGTTTGTGTATCATCTGGCCATAGAGCGGTGGGATGTTTTGACGTTCTGTTCAGGCTTGCGCTCTTTAGAAACGATCACAGAATATGACAGAGCTTGTGTTTTAAAGGGGACCTATTATGCCCCTTTTCACAAGATGTAATATAAGTCTCTGGTGTCTCCAGAATGTGTCTGTGAAGTTTCAGCTCAAAATACGCCACAGATCATTTATTATAGCTTGTCAAATTTGCCCCTATTTGGGTGTGAGCAAAAACACGTTTTGTGTGTGTCCCTTTAAATGCAAATGAGCTGCTGCTCCCGGCCCCCTTTCCAGAAGAGGGCGGAGCTTTAACAGCTCAACAACAACAAAGCTGGAGAATCTCACGCAGCCAAAATGAGGATTGTCGGTAACGGTGTTCAGCCTTACATCAATTTTGTGTTAAATTATTTGCACATTAAGGTTTTTGACTGAATCACATGCGTTAACGTTGACAGCCCTAATTTAAACATAACATTTCAGAAAACTTGCAATGCAACAACTGTCTTAATGTACTGTGATTAATCACCTGTGGAAGCATGGTGATATCTACCCCATTATTCACCTGTGATGTCTTGCCATGAAGATGAATAACAATATCCTCTGTTTCATTATATTGTAGGAAATCTATCCAGGACAGTTCCAGCCGTCTCCATGTCACAGGTTCATATCAATGCTGGATAAGAAGGGAAGGTTACTGAGGAACTACACTCAGAACATCGACACACTGGAGCAGGCCGCTGGAATCCAGAAGATCATTCAGTGTCATGGTATGTATGTACTGTCATAATTCCTCATATGAATCAAGATTTGAATTATTCTCTCATTATCTAGACTGTTTATTTATCATTTGTCTTTTACTGTTTGTTTTAGGTTCTTTTGCGACTGCATCCTGTCTTGTCTGTAAACATAAGGTTGACTGTGAGGCCATAAGAGAGGATATATTCAACCAGGTACATTTGAGCGTGCAAACTTAAAGTGCCCCTATTATGCAATTTAAAAAACTTACAACAGGTTTACATGCATTCAAGCACAAAAAAATACATTTTCTCATAACACACATTGCAGCATCAGCTCTTTTCTCAAAATATCTGAAACGGTTCGTTCGAAGATTCCGTCTCTCTAAACTCCGCCTTTCTAAGAGCCTGCTCTGCTCTGATTGGTCAGACGTCCCAGTCTGTTGTGATTGGTCGACCGCTTACAGTGCATGTCAGAAACCAAACGCCCATATCTGAATTTCAGCTCTTCCTCAGCACTTGATACACTGTGATACGAACAGTAACGATGGTGTCGGTTTTTACTACAGCAACTACATCAATTTATCCACTATCCATTCAGAAACGTCCAGTTTCATTCTAAAAGTTGTAACTTCTTCCTGAGTTTTTGCTCATACCAAAATAGGAGCAAATTTGACAAGCTATAATAAATGATCTGTGGGGGATTTTGAGCTGAAACTTCACAGACACTTTCTGGAGACACCAGAGACTGATATTACATCTTGTGAAAGAAACATTATAGGCCCCCTTTAAGATGTTGTTGCGGCTTGTGAAACCTTTGTTGTTTTTTTGCAGGTTGTTCCTCACTGTCCGAGGTGTCCGTCAGATATCCCATATGCCATCATGAAACCAGACATCGTCTTCTTTGGCGAGAACCTTCCAGAATTTTTTCACAGAGCCATGAAGCAGGATAAAGATGAGGTGGACCTTCTCATTGTGATCGGCTCCTCGCTGAAAGTGCGGCCAGTGGCTCTTATACCCAGTACGTTCTATCTTTTGCTTTCTTCTGTGATTTTCTGTGTCTGCTAGAATTTTGAAAAAGTAAAAATAAAGTTGTAGGCCTGAACTAATTATAACAACGTATAGCTTTTCTATTAAGATCATACATTTTGTGAGTATTCAAATATGATGCATCAGGTCTGGTTGAGAAGCCCAAATGTAATGTAATGCTTCTTCAAGCTCAAATTTTGATCTTTATTATATATACTTTTTGTGTGCATTTTCTTAAATATTTTATT